>JAECUM010017418.1:0-39196 GCA_016617855.1 Megalonaias nervosa | reverse complement strand
TTCGGATTGTTAGAAAATGATGCTCCTGGTCCGTACTTAACCTGTTGAAATGAACAAGTAACGTAGACAGTGAGTTCACAGTTTCTTTCGCCGATGTTAGTTCCTTTAGCATGGTGTCAGGATGGGGATGGAAATCAAGTGTTATTTTTTATCCTAAGTATATTACATCATTAAAAATATTTGTTTTTAAAACGAAATAATTTTGTAATTACGATTCATCTTATTATGTTTTTTCTCACGTGAATTTATAGTTGCGACTAGGTCTTAAGTGCCTTTGTGACTTTGCATTATACAAAATTCGAGGTTTAACTTTATGTCCTGTTAATTTTTATCCTTCGATTGCAATTTTATTATGAACAAAGTAAATTGCGACTTTCCTGTCCTACACGTTTTTGTGCCTATTTGTTCTGCGACGTCCTGTCCGTTTTCCTCAAAACCAAGTTTACCTAACACAATGAAACTTACACTAAAACAGGTACCAAATTTGAGCACGACGTGAGTGATTTATATGCAGAAAAACAAACCGGTGGACTAAAACAAACTCTAATTCGGCAACGCGGACAATAAATTGAAAAAGCGGTCCGATTAAAAAAGTAGACAGGGCTGAATAAGTACCGCTGTTTTACTATTTTTCAAGGGAGAAATACAAGAAGAAAAGCGACGGAAGTGTACAGCCCATCAAATCGACGTTCAGAAAAAGCAGTGGTGGCACTAAACATACAAAAGCAGAAAGTGATTCAGGTGTGCACACTGTGGTCGGGACCACATGGAAAGAAATATAAAAAGTATGCGAAACAAATGTCTTACGCTGCATATTACAAATTGTGATACACATCACTGAAGATGTATATGCTATGATTGGATAACTCTTACCCTTATCTAGTTCACGCAGAGTTATCTATCTTAAATTAATTTTATTAGGTGATTCAAACTGACAATCTGACATTGATTTCAATCACAGTGTTTGACACGCATGCCGCAGTAGGTTAGAAGGTAGATTTATTTGATCAAACGTTCGCATTGAGGCCTATGGTAAACAACTGATACAGTGATACTAGTATTTGAACAACACCCTCTTTGTGTAATCATTATAAATGTGTACATGTTGGCTCAGTTTATAAACTGTACCAGTGTGATGTATTACAAACTCGTGTTCATTACATATATTGGTTCAAATATTCATAGCTTTTAACAATAAATGCATGCAATCTTCAGAAAATAAAATATGTTGAATTTGGAGTGGGGCTCATGATAAATACAGCTATGACAGACAGTTGTATGGCATGACAGAAGCAACGCAGCTGGCAGTCAAGGTGCTCTGTGTCCTTGGCTTGTTTGGAAGGCAGAGAAACAAAATGTACACAATACCAAAATTAAGAATTGTTCAAAAGCGCACATTTAAATGAACCCTAAACGTACGAAGCTGCTGCTAAACGACTTAAATCGAAAGAACGGAAGAAGTTTGTGAAAATTTACCAAGACAAATAAGTTAACACTTGTTTAATCCTCTAATTTAAGAAAATTAAATACAATAAAATACGTTTAAAAAATAGTAAACAACTTCAAGCGATGTTGCTGCTGTCGCTGACTTCACAAATGCAACCAAAACTGGCTTTAATGGTTACACATTGGATTGACCAACATATTACCTTTATGCACATGTAAATTTAAATTACGTCATATTTATTACTGACTTGTTGTACCATTAACTATATACAGATAGTTGATAGCTTAGGATTTTACATGGTCCGAATTATAAGTGCATGGTGATGAAATTTACACACTTAGGTTTTACTAAACTTAATTACTTGAATATCTTTCTATAATTAAGAGCTATAATATGCAAATATGATTTTGTTAGATTGTGCATTGATGACTGGGTAAACATTACAGAAATGAACCGAAACCTAACCGAACAACCAGAAAAAGACCTGTTTGGTCCTGGTAACTTGTAGATAGTGGTAGAAAACAAAAACAAATAGAAAACTCACCTTTCGTCATTTGCACGTATTATCTTGAATTTATTTTTCAGTGCACATATTATTTTATATACTTTTCCTTGCTGAAATTCTAAGAATCTTTTCTACATTTTAAAAGAGTAGTGCTTTTTCAAATTTTTATGTTAATGTTAACAACAGCCATAACTGCAAAAGGTGCTTTCTGTTAAAGTGTTCATTTCAGTTTGTGTGTTATCCATATGTAAGATGCCGTGGTTTTATAAAGGCAACTCTTTATCACAAATAGCAACAGGAATATGATTATGTTCGCTATGCATAAAAAAGTTTTCAAAATTTGTACTTTCGTCTTTATGACAAAAGTATTTAATGTGTATTATATATGCTATCAAGTATATCATGTCATGGTGATAAAAGCTGTATGTGTCAATGAAAATGCAGATAAGTAATCACAATTTATAAAGTGCTGTGTTAGCTTTATAGCAAAGATTCTAATAAAATGATTACGTTCATTTTTTTTTATAACGATTCCTCGTATGAAATGTGCATAATTCACATTGGAAACATATTCTTTAACATCCCTTAGAGCCGGACTAACTTACACACAGTTATTTTTATGCCTATATTATAAAACTGGACTGAATAATTTATTGATTTTTTTAAAAATATGTATAGTAATATACTTTCTAAAGCTTAATAATCTAATTATCATACGAACCTGTGTGATCTTGCTTGCGACACCGATTCTCCAGTGCAAACTATACCACGGAATCGTGGCACGGTTGCTAAGCATATAACCTGCGTATGCTAAACAGTCACTGATTCCTAGTATTGTATACTTGAATAATAAATGCTCTATTATTTTTCTTGCATAACCCTTAAATGACCAGGTAAGATATAAATCACTTTAGCTCCCTTATGGTGTTACTGAACAAAAGGTTGAACTTTTATATATCGAAGTTTCGACAGCACTTACATTTATCTTCGATGTTCTTAGAATTCTTTTGGCTTTACAATTTCTTCATTTTGATACCATGTTCAGTTTCTCTAATTATTGCAGCTGTAGGTAGCGCCTTAATTAGGTTTTTAAACATTTCCAACCATCATCACTCTAAGTTTTGTTACTGTTGATCTACATCAAGGAATTACTTTCATCAAGTAGGGACAGGAGGAGCACGTTTATCAAAAAGGGTACTTGATGACGCAAATAATGAACAAACATTTCCTGAAACAACCATTCTACCAAAGTAGGTGTGATATGTCGATTATCTTACAAGATTTCGCCGAAACTGGCTTAATATAAGCCATGATAAAACGAAGTGTCAACAAAACAACGAAAGTAAAACTTCCAGATAATACTCTCCTTGCAACTATGGACGTTTATTCCTTATACACCAGCACTAAGAAAGTGTATGTTCTAATCCGAATGTATTTGACAAGAGTTTCGGAGAACTTAAGGGGCAGCTAAGAAACAGAGGATACATAAATAGCTATATTATGGATGATATTAACAAAGCTGGACTCATTGATAGAGGAGACTTCCTGAAATACAAAAAGAGGAAACCAACAAACTTGTCACCTTCGTGGTTAATTTTCACCCCAATGACCAGAACGTGCAACGGATCATTTGGAAACATTCGCACTAGAATGAGTCCTCGGAACATATGAAAGACATATTTCTAAAATTTTCATTGGTCCAAAGTAACTTCACAACAAAACGAGAGATCATGACAGGAAATAAATTGACTTTCAATCAGAATTTAGAATGTCGAACGAAATATGCAATATACCCTTTAATATGCAATAGATTTGCCACTCAGTATGTTGGCGAAACTCTTAATTTCAGAAAACTAGTAAAATCCACAAAAGCCACTTTTGCAATAACGACTTCGAGAAACTCTCCAGCCACTACTACTTGACTGGGCATTCCGTAAAGTCCGTCAAAATGCTATCACCTGAATCTAACCTGGTTTGGACCGATATCGAATCCACGCGTAAGGAACAATTCTAGATACTACAATTGAAAACTTATGATGAGTTCAGCCTAAATCAAAACGTCTAACCTTCCAAATGCAGTCTTATCACAATTACATATAGGAATCAGTTTATAAGACGTAAGTAATTTTTCTGGAAATATTTACTATTCCGTATCTATTTACATGCCTTAATAATAATAATAATAATAATAATAATAATAATAATAACCTTAAAATACTACTACTACTACTACCACTACTACTACTACTACTACTAATAATAATAATAATAGTAAAAAATACTTCTACTACTACTACTACTACTACTACTAATAATAATAATAATTATTATTATTATTATTATTATTATTATTATTATTATTATTATTATTATTATTGATCATCCAGCTACACCAGGCTCTTTAATATCTCCATATTGTAAAGTCAGCTTACTCTAAGCTATTAAATAATAAAATTTTTCTGGTAATATCTACTAATTTAAATATTCCGTAACTATTTACATGCCTTAATACTACTACTACTAATACCACTACTACTATTACTACTACTGCTGCTACTATAATAATAATAATAATAATAATAATAATAATAATAATAATAATAATAATAACAATAATAATAACAATAATAATACTACTACTACTAATTATTATTATTATTATTATTATTATTATTATTATTACTAGTAGTAGTAGTAGTAGTAGTAGTAGTAGTAGTATAACTCTTGTTAATTATCCGGCTACACCAGGCTCTTTAATATTTTCATATTTTTAAGTGAAGCGACCCTCAGCTATTAAAATAAGACGATGTTCCGTTGTTGCATCGCATTTTGGGCGTTCCGAAACTTACGATCATTTGAGTACGTTGACGGCTCGACTGTTTTCCTTACAGATCTCCCAGAAACCATAAGCTATACTGCACAGTCTATTGTTTATTTTATTCTGTTTCAAGCCTCACTTAGGCGAACCATTTCTTACCGAAATTATTAGTCAGTTTGTTTCAAAATATTAAGGTAGATTTCTCACATGATGCTTCTATTATTGTGGAAAAAACAATGTTAAAAATCGAGAGTTAGTCTACTAATCAATGGCGCCAGATAGATTGACCAATGAAATCGCTCACATTATTTGACATTGCTAGCCATATATATATATATATATATATATATATATATATATATATATATATATATATATATATATATATATATATATATATGCTTCTTATATGCCTACTAGTTTGGTAAAATGTGAAACTCATATTATCTATGTGTGTACGAATCACGTTTCCATCTAAGAACATATAAAAAACATCATGGATTCGCACCAAATCTGGTATGACGATTCATATTAGGAGGATCTATAAAAAGAACGGATTGTACTATTTTCCATGAAAAAACCCCAACTTATTAGTTCAACCTAAAGTTTATTAAGAATTATCCAATCAAAACCATCCTCAGTTTACAAATATTACAAGAAAGAAAGCTTGTCAGATTTGGTGACTGTCACAATTTTATACAATTTATATAAATTTAGATCATATTTAGTGAGATCATATACGTAACTCTGTATTTACGGAAGATTGCATCAGAATTTAAATTGTAAATAGCAGCAACACTACACTTACCATTCGTAATTGATTATACCAGCAACAACAAAAAAGCAATTAAGAAGATTTGGTAAAGAGATATAAATAATCAAGATTGCTATTTTATTTTCAGACTCCATACTGATTTGTTGCTGATTGGCAATATTGACATTAAATAAAGAAAGACAATGCTAATTACAAATATGCGACTATTTGAAAACCGTTTTATAAAAATACAAACTGCAATATCTTCTGTGATTTTCAACATTTTCTGCAGTGCAAGAAGAAGACAGTTATTAATATACCAATACACGAATCGATCTGTAGGATTGAGTTAATGTCGTGTACACAATGTACATATCTGCACTTGAATTCAAGACGTTGGTAATTTTCACATTCTCCTATCCCATGTAACTGACGGACCGTCTGTCCATAAGAGTACCACTTTCTAAAGCAACAGATATTAATACAATAAACGTGGTAGTTTTCTGAACCATGCAGCAGAACTGTAAAAAAGAATATTATTTTGTATTCTTCCCCCGTGCGAGTTTAGAAAGGTTACATGCGCAAAATTTTCCGTTGCGCCGCTATTTTAACATATATTTCAACAATTCTAAATCTTGTTCTGCGTTAGAATTGATACACCCATCATTTTAAAGAAATTCATTGATTAAAGATATTCGCAGAAAAACCCAAATATCGTATCACTTTTTGAAACTCCACATTGATCTTCACTATATTTATCTAATCAACCTGATAACAAGTTCAAAGATTATCCTTTTTGTGTGCAGGGTCATGTATATTCATCATATCCACTAATAAATAGGAATCTATCTCACAACGCAACTCTATTCTAAAGGTGGATGTGTTCTTATCGTCGAGAATATGAATGTTATTATCTTTACTCTGGATATAATATACGAAGCTCCAACTTTGTCTTCAAATACGAAATTTTGTTTCTTCATCCTCTTTGAAGACTTTTTCTCAAATCTTTGATAGATATCTTTACATTTTGATATGTATATAATGTTTTCTGCAAAGATGATTTTACAAATGCGAGCCAGTTTCAAATATAACTCATAAATATTCATCAATGCAACTCGGTGGATGACATAAATAGCGAATTTCTCTGCAAAAATGTGAATACAATGACTTTTAAAATTTCTTAATGGTATTGCTCATATAGCACATTATCTATAACTGGAAATATACTTCATGGGACGATTATTGACTCCACATAAATCTGGAACAGGTTGATTGAATCTTCATTCACCTTGTGCAACCCCTTTGAGAAGCAATGGACCAGTTTTATGTAGATAAAGAGCTGGCCAAACGACGAATGCAATTTTCGCTCCTTTTGTTGTATATTCTCTGTACACATCTCTTGCAAATACTTGCCCTTTAGCAGCTTTCAAATCGATGCATACTGGTGGAGTTTGAACTTGCATATGCCAGCAGAGTTTTACGCATTCTTCAATGAATGCTTTACATGGTTTAACTGCCTTTCTGTTTCTTTTCTTCATATCTTCATTCATAAGAAAAGCCTACAATTAATAGAATAAAGAATTATTAGTCTAAGAGTAAACCATTTCCCCTCTTTCCACAAACAATGCAAACCTCTGTTGAGCAAATAGCAAAAAGTCTGTCAATCAGAATTAAACACTATGTATGGTTTCTTCGATCTGTATTTCGCATGCATAAATTCGGTTTTATCCACTCAAAACATACGTTTATACCAATATTACATTGCTAGGTTCATATTAATTAGGCACAGGCATCTCGACACATAGATAGATAAGAAAAAGTACAGATACCCTAACAGTTCGTAAATAACGTTATTCGTATTTTAGTTTGCTGTATTCCTGCATAGTACAAAAGGCAAAACCTAAGAGAATCAACAACAGTTTCAGTCAAGTGTATGGACTTGCAAACACTGCCTATCCTGACATGACACATTTTGAAACAGGTCACATGGGCCAAAAAAAAAAATCTGTTTGAATATGGAAATATACTAGTTCTTCGCCTGTGCAAAGAACGTGTTTGTATCCTATTGATTTTCTAAGGCATTATTGTGCATCAGGAAAGCTTAGTATATTTAGTCTTCTTTTTGCAGATGAACTACATGACAGAAAATACGCGTCACCACAAGAGCTTGAGTCACAAGTAGGGTTTGGTATCATTTCACATGATTGTGTCTACCGTGTTTGGTACAGATACTATTTCAAATAGTCAAATGACGTGATACTATTGCATATGGACGAAGTTTACTATTTGTCCTCATTTCAGGCTGTTTTGTATGAGCCTCTGCTGTGTTATTTGAAGGATGTTATTGTGATGCAGATACAAACAGCTAAAGTATTTAATCAAACTGGGGCGCAATTCTAACATTACATTCTTAATGGTAAGCGGTCACGTCACTCGAGAAAATGACATTTATTATTGGAATCACTCTCAGCTTCATGTTACATGTTTCCTTATCAGTAGGAGCTGTCTATTAATATAACGCTAAAGAATTTTTCATTTTTATAGTAGATAGCAAATGAACATTATTTAAAGTTACGGTCAGTTAAATTTTAAGGCATAATTGTTACTTACCGGGACCGAAATAATAACTAATCGCTGCAAAAGCACAACGTTACAAAATATTGTATATGATTTTATTGCTCGAAAGTTAACTGTCACAAACCTTGTCCGAAGATATATTCCTCCATACTTTTTTCGTCAAATATAATTTAAAGGGTGCGAAAGCTAAATTGAAGTTTACCGTGGCAAGTTATTTTCTTTTTTGCATATTTATATTATGATCACTTGACAAGATATTTCACCTATACGAAACTTTTAGACAAAAGGATGACATATTCCAATTAGTCTCCCAAAACCTGTAACATGACTTTTTAAGCAATTAAATATGGCCCGGTTGATATAAACTTTTCCCTTTATCAATGCGGTTTAGAGTGGGATCAATTATGATTCCAATGATGAAATGTTTTAGCTTTTTCTGACTTGTACTATGGTGAGTCATAGCTACGAATAAAAAATGTTTACCTTGACAACATTTGCGCTTGCCACATTGCTACTCAGTTTTGCTGCTTCGCTTAAATGCTTGGCCAATATTTCATTGACCTCATTATTTTGTCTTCCCTGCAAACGACACAACAAAATATGCGATTATTGAACATAACAATAAACAATTATGTTTACCATACAACGATAGAAACCAACAAACCTTAAATATATGCGTAGTCGAAATAATGACCATTTACATGCAAATGTAGAGATTGATCTGACATATAAACCTTTACACAATAACATCAATGAAACTATATATATATATATATATATATATATATATATATATATATATATATATATATATATATATATATATATATATATATATATATATATATATACACCTTAATGTAAACTGTAGACATCGTAGCAATATGACTGAAAAGTTGTTAAAGCTACGTTAAACATCCAAATCACGCACACATCGTTACTATACACACTTCAGTAAGGAAAGCATACACACACAAGCACATACTTTACTATACATTCGAGATCCATAGTTCACGTCTACAAATGTGTGATCTCTTTCTTCTGGCGGCTTCTGTATAATGGATGATCGATTTATTCGTAGCCAAATCCATTTTCTGTATGCAATTATTTGTATTATCTTGCAATTAAATACTGTACATTGTTATTAAGTTACGGATTTTAAATTGTATAATAATAGTGGACAAAGGAAATTGATGATTAATTTAATGCAAAAATGTATCTAACAAACATTTCACTGTACATAATTTTGTCATATATTTGTACCTGATGCTTTTTGGTTTTTACGGTGACAGTATATGACTGTTACAAGTACGAGGCATCAAATACGCTCCAACTGTTTTTAGATGTGTTTGCTGTTTTTATTTTGTTATGTGTACTCTCGTCTTGCTTGTTCTACTCTTATCTTCTTCCCTGATTTAAATTTTTGCACCATAAAAAGGGAAAATGATTCTATGTTGAAAAGTGCTTACAAGACTTAAATGACAAATGCCAGCATTTTACCTTGCTGTAGATCAAAGCCTCACACTTATGTCATGTATTATTTATAATTTAAATATTGCAAAATCAAAATGCTTTCATAGTTTCTCAAAATGTGCGCACACGCAATTTACACCAGTAGAACGATAGTCAAGTACAAGATTATTACTTGTCTGACCCCACTACTTGCAACAGGAGCCTGCGAGAGTCCTTTCCGTTCGGCCTTACTTTTTTCACCTTGTAGACAAAATAAGGTTTAACATTAATAGTCATATTATATGTAAATAAAATGATTGAATTTTTCAAAGCAATTTTTCAGGTTTGTACACATCTTTTTGAAACGCTTCGGAGTTAGAATTTTTCACAAAATCTTGTTATAACAATATAGTTGTAATGTCATTACATTAAAGAAAGAAAATGAGTTCATTCTTTTTCCTCTCTCTCTCTCTCTCTACGCGTTTTGATCTGCCTGATTGATACCTCTGACACAGACGTGGCACATTATGCACAGCGTAGAATCCAAAAAAGATCCTTACCTCACTGTCTTCCATACATTTAGCTGGATCAAACATTATTTTTGTCAGTGTTGCTTTCTGCTTGTACCGAATTTGCTGGCAAAACTCATATCCATCCTATTGATTGGAGAAAATGTCATTATTTTCAGAAGGCACGAAACCTGTGTGTGAAACGTTTATCCGACATACGACGTTTCTACGTTAATAGCAACATAACGTATGTGTGTCCTCGACTACAATAAGTCTGTCTTCCACCAAGATGTACCAGGGAAGGTAACGGCTTTTAAGTCTTGTAACGTTCAATGACACCAATGCATGTTGTATACTTATTCCTTTCAAAAACAGTTACAAATGGACACTTAGGATCAAAAGAGGTGAGCGAATTAAATTATAACGAATATTAAATTAATTGCGGTTTCACGCGGAAATGTCCTATGCAAAGGAAAACAGAAACAGAGTTTTCGTGAAATTATATGATTGTTCAGTCGTATTAAAAGTACACCTAAGAATATTACATATCATCAATCACTTGGAATGAAACTGATTTTTCTCAATAAACTATAATTTAATTTATTTTGATATAAATATGTACTTATATCATTTCTTTAGAACGGATTTTGAATATGTATTAAATGAAGTCGATTGGATATTTTCTAATAAAACCCTTTGGATATAGGCTTTGGATGTCAGCAGCACGCGCACATAAAGAGACGGTTGTAGTACCTGGTGATTTGTGGTTGCAATCTACTGCTTGCAGGAGAAAAAGGTCAAACATTAATAAGTGTATAAACAAAAGAGTGATGCAGTGTTCGAACACACCTTATACATCAACTATATTCTGCCATGTCAATCGAACAGCCATTCATCTTTTGCACACAAACACTGTTTTCTTTCCTCTTTCTAAATATGACTCGGTTGTTCAGATGGACTTCATACATAATCATATTTATAATATTGCGAAGTTAGAAATGTACTAACGATAAGACTGAGTTCAAATAATGACATTTGCAGTTTTTCAATAATATGCATCGTACACTCAAATTTCCGGCATTATAATCTAATCGCTCAGTGTTGCATAGGAAAATCTGAGACAAATCTCCATCTTATCTTGTCTTGACACAGTTCGTATTACCATCCTAATATATCAACAAATTTTAAAAGTAATAGTTAAATAATTTATGAACTTATTTTAATAAATGACACCTAAAGTTGGCCAGTATTGCTTACAATGAGAATGTTATACAAACAACTGATCAGAGTCTCATCGCATTCTCCAGGATTCCTTTTGGAAAGATTCTCGAATGCATCCGTCCATTGATTATCATAAAGCTCTGAATACATCTCCGCCAGTTTTGTAGGCCTGTTTGGATCACTGAGATCAGCTATAGAGGCATTGTCATGAGTTAACTTGGCCTCAGCAAGTTCACTCAGTCTTGAAATAAAAACATGTAGACATAATTGATTGATGTAGCGCAATAGATATCGTTCATGATACCAATATTAATGGTCTTCAAATGAAAGGGACGATGACATCCTTACGACATATCTAATGGCATCAGAGAATTTGTCTAATATTAATATGCTTCTAAATGATTGTTGTATTAAAACTCTGACCTTTTCCTACTTGGAACGAATCAAAACTCTCTAACATATTGGATTATATTTTTGTAACTCTCATACATACATACATACATACATACATACATACACACATACATACATACATACATACACACACATACATACATACATACATACATACATACATACATACATACATACATACATGCATGCATGCATGCATGCATGCATGCATGCATGCATGCATACATACATACATACATACATACATACATACATACATACATACATACATACATGCATACATACATACATACATACATACATACATACATACATACATACATACATACATACATAACCAATCTAAGTACGAAGGGGAAAATAGACGTCAACTAATCATCTGATATCAATCCTCTCGTTGAAACAAAAACATGAGATTATTTGACTTCGTCACTTGAAGATTCGTACTTTTTCGCACCTGTATTAATGTCAAGAGAATAGATACTCATGAAAATTCGGTGAGATAGCTGAGGTAAAATACGGTATCTAAAGAATTGCAGCTAGTTGCATCCAGTACCAATGTATCAGGTTATTTCGCTTGAAATTAATCCCTGCGGGAGTTGCTGATTACAAACCTCATACGTAATGAGCCCATTTGCTGCACGCGTTGGCTATTCTGCTCCGTCAAATTCTCGAGCTTTTTCGTCATAGTTTCCAATCGTTTGGTATTTTTCACCAGCTCTGCACGTAAACTAAGGAGAAATAAAACCAGTTTGAGGAGTCTAAATTATGTATGCATTACATTATTTAAATATGTCAATCAAACATAGAATACTATTCTAAGATGATTTATATCATGTTTTACCTGATTTGAAAAAGCTGAAGTAATATAGAAGCAATTGTTTAAATATATTGATGACTTTAACAATACTGTATGTGATTATGATCCACTGGGATCACAAAAATTATGGTTAATCGATAAAACACTGACCTGCAATGATACTGATATAATATATTTGCATACTTATTTTTACTTATTGTAAACGCTGTGGACGCCTGAGCCTTTGTCAAAGGTAATTACAAAACAAAGACAAGAAATATAATAGCCTCAAGTTACATCGTTGAAATTACAAAAGGTTTGCATGAATAAGTGTAACAGAAGAAGTGTTTGAAAGTGTTTGTTGTTGCGCTAAAATAGTTTAAACTCTGATGATAAAGATGTTAATCTAGGTGATATCAGCCTAAAAAGAGTAGAAACAATAGCACGATCCGATTATTTGATACAGATAATTAATTGTGTTTTTAATTATAGCAATGATTATGACAAGAATATTATCAGCAGTAGCAATTATAGTAAGATTGAATAATAAGTTAAATTAATAAATTATTTCATTGAAAAACAAGGGATTGCAAACGTGATAATTCTATATGCGTGTGTGGGTGACCTTTTGAAGTTTACGTTGTTTAAGCGTCTTGGCTTTAGTGTTTTAAGGCGAATTATTACTATGATTCCATTCCGTTTCTGGTTTCAAAACTTCAGTATCGTCTGTGAGCAACTGAAGCATTATTACGGATGAATTTAATTTATGCTGAATCATTTAATTTTTTCTATTTCATTCTTACGTATAATTCCCCATTGCTTGATTGATCGATTGATAACACATTTTTATCAATATTTATCCACCTTGCCCCTTTTACTTCAAGCACTATCTAATAATGCTCAACGTAATTGCAATGTTTTTGAAATCTATTAACACAGTGCATGGAAGGAGGTACGTGACCGGCTTCAGTCGATTCACCTCTATTTTAATACTAATTAAAAACTATGCATAACATGGACAATTGAAAGAAGATCTGCGTTTCATCAAGCTATAGCACAAACTAGAAGTGGTAAACGGTTAAAAAAGGTATCAGTTTACAGATATTCAGTAACTGTTACAGGTATCTGCACCTTTATTCTTTTTCAGCAGCACAATAGCTCATGAGAGTGAACATCATTATCCACACCGATTAGTGACATTATATGAATAACAACTATTCAATCCATTGTAATGCTCCCTTTATACACTATGAAGGACAGTTGTCCCTCTCTACAGCCCGCTTTTCTTTCATAAATTTTAAAGACGAACATGCATTGAAACAAAGTTTGGTAGGAAACTAACAACCACGAAGTGTTGTTTCTGGCTGGTTTTTCACCATTTCTGGGTGAAATAACTGCGTTCAAGTACTTGCTTCACTAAGAAGCTAAATCTTGTCATATCACCATGAATATCTTGTGTTTGACATAGTTCTTGAACCCAATGAATTTGAACTAAATTTGTTATGATGTTAAGTTGCTGTGATAAATAAATAGTCTGGGTACAAATCGGTGGGATATATGAGGAAAATAATGATCTCAATCTTGTAATTTTTCTGTATCAAGATATTTTATATACGACTGATCGCAGTAATATCTGGTACACAAACATTTTACCTTGCAGTTGCCTAATTTTACTTACTTCTCTTTCTCTTTCATTTGATCCAGGAGATGGGTCGCATTAGTATAATGTATACTATACTTGTTACTGTAAAGGACAGCTGTGTATTATTTCCAGATTCGTCTCTTCTTTCTGTGTTTTTTGCATCAACGTTTTGTAAGACCTCCTTCGGAGGATATGTCAAAATCTGTCCGGTCCTATCTCGCTTAGTTACCATTGAGAAATTGGCAAGTTCTTCGAGCAGACGGGCAGCATATTTGTCTTCCCTGTAGCAAAGAATACGAAACATACGTTTCATTCAAACGCAATTAAAAATGAGTATTCCGTGCATTTTTCTGGGACAAATATATCGTAAATCTTTACATGATTTCGCAGCCGATTTCACTGTGATTTTTATTCAAAATGAGCCCAACGGGATTGCGCATATACATACATACATACATACATACATACATACATACATACATACATACATACATACATACATACATACATACATACATGCATACATATATACATACATACATACATTCATACATACATATATACACGGACTTAAAATTAACATTTTGAATTTTTCGCTTTTCAAAGCTAACAATATTTATCCGAATATAAAACATAAAACAGTTATTATCAAGCAAATATAATGAACATATACAGAGGCATATATTATAGTTTTTAAAATTATTTTCAATAACATTTCGATGTAAAAGGTCCTTTTGTGATGCTTGACAATGAGATAGTATTGCGTCATCCATGGACATAGTATTGCCTCATCTGCCGAACAAGTCAGAGTAAAGTGTTCTAGAGGCATATGAAGCTAGTTGATAAGCGTGTGGAAATTATCACTTGTCTAAATGCACAAAACCATTGGGTGTCTTCTTAAAAATGCAGGGTATATGAATGAATATATAATTGCGAACTAATACTATTATAATAATCCGATTGGAAATTGCTCATCCCTGGAGCCCAGAGTGTAGGATACATTATTATAAGAAAAACGCTCGAGGTGACGTAAAAAGTCTATTTGATATAGAATCATTTACCAAAAGTTATTAATAATGTCATAGAAATAGTGTTACAGTGTTCAATTTTTATCCAAGATTCTCAGAATTTGAATACTTAACACTTTCAAAAGAAACAATTTCCTTGAACAAAGACTATAAAATGCCATGCGATAATTATATGAACAAGGAATTAGATATGCTCATTGAAACATTGCAAATGAATATCAAAAATAGCTCATCCATTAGGCGCGAATATTTGTAAATTATCGAGATAATAATGAAGCTTTAAACTGGATAGGTCATGAAGATATTTGCAAAGTATACCCAAAATTGACCGTGTACGTCTCTTTGCACACATGAAATTTCTCAGTGCATTGAAATACACTTCAAAATTCAGTAATTTAAAGCTCGTGTTTAGTATGTTTTTGGTATCAGAAGATGATTGCATTTATTCGTTGGAAGTTATTATGTTCCAATGCGTATGCCTTTGATGTTTAAGGCCGCATTTCTTCGAAAAGACAACATCAAACTCCAATCATGACCGTAACATTTGCAGTATCTGCCTGCCATTTGTTGTTCGTCCGGTCAATTGCAAGATGTTTGGGGTATTTTTGTAACATGTTACAACGACGTTAACTAAATAGGATACAATTTTGCTTTGTGTATTTGTCATAACGTTGTTTTTAAGATTTCGATTTGTCGACGGCGGCAGCGGTAACACCATTACAAAGTTGTCCCAGCAGCCAGTAACTTTAACTAAAAACTCGGAGTTCTGCACACCATTCTCTATGCACAACTGGGATAAGATTTTAATGTGTCGACGGCGGCAACGCTAGCACAATTTTAAAGTCTTTTGTACCCGCCAAAGTTTTTAAATAAACTAAATTAAGAGTTCCGCACCCCTTTCGCTTTCCACACAGGTGTTATGTATATTTAAGTTGCATTGTTTGTTATTTTTTATTATATGCTGTTGGTTATGTAAAATTATGTCTTTCAACTGACCTTGTCCAAAATCAAGTTCTTTGCTTGCCTGACAGGAAACATTGATTTCTTTAATCTGTGAACAGCTAATATATCGCTAATATTTAATCTATGATGTTGGGTTCAATATTATGATCATTATTGATAGAAGTAAACATATTGAACTTGGTATAAGTCGAGGACAATGCAATTACCAAGTTCTTGATTACAATTTTGGTAACATACCTACTAATGCGAACTAAATTATTTCTAGAATCAAACTTTGGCCTCATCCAGGTATTCTTTTGTGCCTGGATGTTTTTATAAAAATATTGTTTACTTGAAAATGAGTCATTTCTACGACAACATCTGCGCAGAAATAAATTATATTGCTGGATTCTCAGATTTGGATTGAGTGTAATTATTATTATTCTCTGGAAATACAAAGTGCTCTATAATATTCTTGGAAAGAGACGTTAACTAGAAATCTTAGTGAATTTAAACAAGTAAACCTTGAATTTTATTAATGTGACTCAACAAAAGACTGGTGGCATATAAATACAATTAAGGCCCTTAGTACATTAGTACATTAGAGACTGCTGGCCACTTCAGTCATATCAACACCTTCTGCGTTGGAAATTATTTGGAATACCACTAAAGATTATTCAGAACGTTATTCATTCAAACTTGCGTTAGTAATTATATACTTATTGGGATTTAAATCTCAATAAGGTAGGTACTTTTTCACATTTTTACATTGTATTCTATGGATATAAATTATTTGTTGAATTTTACAAAATGCTTGGTGTTTTTCTCTCTTTGCTATTGCTTATTTTATGACCATATATAACAGTAAATAGACGGCTTGTCAACGGGTATACGATTATTTCAAAAATACTTTAGGAAACTCACTTTTGTTTGGGGATTTTCTAAGTCGAAGGTATTATTTTACATATATGATAAAATCAATGGTGAAACCAACAAGCTTACACAACGTAATTTAATGTGAAGAACTTTATTTTAATTCCTACTCAGGAATGTTTAGCGTCTTTGGTAAAGGATACATTATTTAAGCTTACCAGATAATGTGATCTTTCTGATGTGAGGATGTCTTTAACGAAGCAAGAAATAAAAGTTATTTTGCTTCAGTATTCGATAGAAAATGTTTCTGTGGGGATAAGAGTGCTTTGGGTTTGATTATTAAGTCAGCATCTAGCTACAACTTGCATGAGATGGAATTGAACTTATAATAAAATAATAGCTTGAGCTCCAGAACGAAGAATAACACATGCAATTGGAGAAAGAATAGAGAGGCAAATGCAGTTAAAGAAAGAGAAAAACGATAAACAAATGCAGTTAGAGAAAAAGGAGAGAGATAAACGCAACTACAGCTACAAAAGAATAAATAGAATTACAGATGCAGAGAGAAGAAAGAGAAAAACAATTGCAATTGCAGGAATAGGAGAGAGAGAGAGAGAGAGAGAGAGAGAGAGAGAGAGAGAGAGAGAGAGAGAGAGAGAGAGAGAGAGAGAGAGAGAGAGAGAGAATCAATTTAGATTAAAAGAATATGAGATGTCAAATTGAACGAAATCTCCACATTGCACACAAATTCAAACTTTGATTTTACTAAATATATTAGTTTAGTGATCACTTTTCAAGACAAAAGTAGATAAAATATTTTCCTCATTTTGAAACAACTGCTGAAAATTTAAATTGACTAAGAGACCATTGGACTCTGATATTACAAAATGCAGTTAATGGCAATGCTATAATTCACTGTCAGTACAGCAAAGTGCTGATTATGAATGTTTTAAGCATTGCATCGTGAAGGGTTATGAGTTGGTACCTGGGGCATATCGACAAAAGTTTAGGAACTATAAAAACTGAACAAACCTATATCGAATTGTCAAGCGAAAGAGAGTAATTATTTGATAGGTGGTTCTCAGCTAAAGATTTGGTCAAGACTATGATAACCTTAGACAACTCATATTATTCGAAGGGTTCAAGAACTGAGTCCATAATGTCGTTAAGACTTACTTTGATGAGCAAACATCTAACCTTCGGAAAATGCTGCTCTTACAGCTGACCAGTATTCCTTAGCTCATAAAGATTATTTCGTCAGTAACGCTTCCATTCAGTAGTAATCTGGTAAAATTATATTTCGGTCTAATATGAGCACTTCCTAATCTCAATCTGGCAACTTTTAGAAATCAATTGCCTGATAAGACTGATCTGAAATACTTATATCTTCCTATGTGAATTTACTGCAGGAGGAAAGGGCACGTTATTTCTGTTTCAACAACATAATTTCGACAAACCTATTTCAAGTGCTCTTATTGTTAAGAGGTCAACGTCACAGTCGTGATTTAAAGCAATAGATTTGTTGGGTCAATAGGCATTGAATAGAAAATAACGAAAAGGCATCTCTCTCTCTCTCTCTCTCTCTCTCTCTCTCTCTCTCTCTCTCTCTCTCTATATATATATATATATATATATATATATATATATATATATATATATATATATATATATATGTATGAATGTATGTATAAAGATTTGCTTGGTCTGTTATGTTAGCTTAATATTGACATCGACAACACGCTTGACTCTATTCTTTTAAATTCATCTTTTATATTTGGAGCAATAAGTATTCCTTTACTTGTTAAACTCTATGGCTGTTCCTTCTCATGTAATCAATAGTTTTCTTGTGAACAATTTATAAATAAAAGGAAGTTCAAAAAATGTATTCATCTATGATTTCTTACACACATATGCATGTATGTGTCTCAGTTTGTTTCAATGAATATATGTGTAGGGTTTACTCCGCACAATACTGACTACATATTGACGATTAAAGTTATAGTTCATGAAATATAAAGGGGAAAATTATGAAACGTTGTGGAAGATAAACTCCTCGAAGTAGAAATAAATATGCAGTCTTCAAGTTTGGTAGACAAAGAACCTCAAATGGTTTTGAAAATGCAAAAGTTAAAGACTGGTCAATTCTTCGACAAGACCAACAAATTTAAATATTTACACTTATACAATTAAGACAAGAGGTAAAATATGCCAAATGTCTCTAAACAAGTGTTTAAAATTAAATATTGTTACAACTATAGGGTTTTTATAAGAACTACAGTAATTATCATTACTGTTGTGCAGTAAGACTTGTATCTTCAGCGAAATATCATTAAGTGATATTAAGAAACTTACTACAATTCTAAGGCACGTTCTTTTAAAAATTCTCGCTTACAGTGTTTAATTTCATATTTCATAAACGTTGGTGTAAGTAGATTTTAAGTCTTACCCGAACGGTACCCCCCCCCCTCCATCCCCGACACAACCTGTCTGGTACAGGCAATACCAGCAATAAAAACCTTATTGCTACTGCGTACCGGACTGAACTGGCCTATTTGTACCACTGGCCATAGACTATCGAACGAATCTAAGACAATCGCAAACCGCTGAAGTTACATTGCTGGTCTAAAGAATGCGGGCTATTTACATGTGAGGGTTGTATTTATCTGTGTTGAACAGACTTTGTCTAATAGCGGAAACACATTTTCGGAACAGCCGTATGGTCGGCTGCACGGATGGCTTTTGCAGTGTTATAGCAAGTGTTCTATCATTGTGGCGTAAAATAAACAAACACAAAAGAAAGCAATTCAATAACAAATTAATCATGCAGTTCTTTTTCTTGCATTGCTGCCCATGTCGACGAGAATCAGATGTTTGGCTTGCATCATGGATCTCTCCTACAGCGTTATAGCCAGTGTTCTATCATTGTGGCGGAAAATAAACAAAACCAAAAGAAAACAATTAAATAATAAATTAATTATACCGCTCTTTTTCTTGCATTGCTGCCCATGTCGAAGAAAAAAGCTCCAATGCCCTTTCTACTTTTAAAAATTGCTCTGAAGCAGGACTACTATTTTGATTACGCCCTGTAACTTTATCCGTGTTGTAGCTGTCATCAGACTGAGTCTGTGCTTCGTTAACTTCATCCCCAACAGTAGCAGAGAAAACTTGAGATATCCTTGTGTAGATAGAATCCAATTCCCTGAAATATAGAAACAAGTTTTGGTTCCAATAACGTTTTTACCTTTCACTCCTTCTACGATAATAATGCCAATGAAAGAAAACATGCTCAAAAGGAACACAAAGCTAGCAAAATTTTACTTCAAATTCATTGAAGACAAATGTATTTATGAGAAGAATATCGGAAGTAAACGTCAGGGTCTCGTTCTGACTCCCTTAACCTTACGGTGCGATGCTATAACATTTAAATCAAATTTAACAGATCGCAGTTAACAACACAATTACACAATTCAAAACTATTACAAGGCTGTTGCTAAGGGCTTGATTAAAGCTAAATAAAATATAAGTTCTCTTTTTTAAAAAGTGGCAAATAATTTTATTGTGACAGAAACAATTCATATAAATGGCGACTATTAACTTACGTTTCCATTTCATGATATTTCTGCATAATGTCTTGGGCATTTGTTTCCAATTCTAAACTTGACTGGTTAGTCTTTATATCTTTCGGTTTTAATTCCTTTTGCGACGTGTCTCCTCTACCAAGTAGATTTCTATGAAGACCATCCAGAATCTTTCTCAAGTACTGGTTCTCGACGTTTATTCGTCTTATTTCCCTAAAAGGAACGTGAATATAATGTATTGTCTAAATCTTTCTTATCTGTAAGAATTACTACTAATTTTGACAATTTTTATCTTGTGTTATGACCGTTTGAACTATAATTTTATTTTCAAATATTTTTGACAGAGCTAGTATTTGATTAGCCATCTGATTTCAGAGCACGCTCTATTGCAGATGACTTTACTCTATAAACACCTGAATCTATATCCTGTGACACGTAAAGGTAACCTATTTGTATAAATATATCTACTACTGTTCATAATTTATGCATTTGCGCAAAGATCAACACTGAATTTGGTGTATTTGTCCTGAGATATTACGGTGTTGGAGAAGAGATTTGCAGCACAAATATCAGTGGGTAAAATTTCTGGCTCCAATGTTGGTACACAATTGCAAACTCAAATGTAAAGTTAATACTGCTTTTGATGGAATATAAATTACATCTTATATATCAGACAGCAATAAATATTAAACATATTTTACCGTGTCTAACACGGTTAATAAGATTATAAATACAACGTTTAACAAAAGAAAGAAATATGCTTTATTACAATCGCCTGATAGGACTAATAAAACTCTAATTATAGTGTCATTTTACAGGTGATCATTTTCCAACAAATTATTGGTCTAAAAACAAATTGCAGAACAAGATTTCAAAGAACTTTTTTTCTTCAAGTTAATGCTTAAAGATCTGTCATGTTATACACATGAAATGAAGCAAGTCGGAAAAGTTCAAGCTTGCGATCAAACAATATTATAGTATTATAGTGGAATTAAACCTTGAGAAGATCCAATAAAATGGAATTGAATTATTTGCAAAAAGAAGTGTCATCACTCTTAAACAAAGAAACGTAAAAGAGCAAAAATCTAAAAGTTTTATCAAATTCAACAAATAATTTATTTTCCTAGAATACAACGCGAGAAGTGCAAAAAGAACTTACGGTAATGCGAAATAAATCCTAAATAATCCTATAATTTCTAACACCAGTCCTACTGAATAAAGTTCTGAATAAACGTACGTGGTATTTCAATTTTGAATCCAACGCTTCAAGTGTTGATATGCCTGTGATGACCTATATCGGAGTGATGTGTTGAATCACAATAATACAATCCAAGAATACATCCTTATTTGAATTTCATTCTAAATCCAAGCATCTATTTCCAATAATGTCATTTTGAGAAATTTGAATTTCCAGAGAAGAAAATCGAATTGAATAATTGGATTCCAGGTCAATTGAAATATTGGACACAACAATAACTCAAATAACTTTGCTCAGATATTCCAGCACGAATGAATAAGTTCTAAATAAATACAGATTATATAGTCCTCTACTTCTGCTCAGGTGACCATTTGCATTTTTTAAAACAAAAACCCATTACTCTATAGGAAAATTTTAAAATGCAATATCTCAAATATTTACAACATAAAATCGTAGTTATAATTAGAAGGTCGGTCACTAAAATTAAAATATAAAATGTGGTAATCAACAGGTAGACCCAGCATTTCATGGGGAATTTCCAATGTTGTTTATAAAACCAAACTCAGTGATTAACGTCAGGTAGAAAATGAACATGATTTTGGACAAGATCAAGTCCAAATAACAATTATCCATAGCGTATACTCAATAAACAAAATAACAAACAATGACAATTATAGATACATAACACGTCCACTCATACAGTTGAAATAGATTTATGCAATAAATCTTTCTTATAACTATTAATCAAGTGCACATGTGATAGAAACGTAAATAAGATGAATGACACAAAGTATAGAGCCAACAATATAATATTTTTAACGTGCAAATGCATATGGTATTATATTGTCTTTTCCACTGCTATGCCTGATGTCCATATTGACTTCCTGCAGCATCAAACTGCACCTTGATATTCATTGTTGTTTGGGTTTTTTTGTTTCATCTCGCCAATGAAATGAAGGGGGCTGTGACCTCTAAATACAATAAGAGGAGACTGAGCTGAACTAATATACACTTAAATGTGTTGCAATACCAATATCAAAGCCAAACACTTCTCGATTGTGGAATAATTTCTCTGGACATATATAATTTCTTAGAAAAATAGTACACTGGATGATCTACGTCGTTTTTGTCTTCCTGAATCAATACTACATCAACCACAACAATACTACCTTCAACGGAAATTTTAAATAATTGACTGAAAGTTGGAGTTGAAAGAACGGGTGTACTCATAAATATGGCCTTAACTTGTCAAAAGTTTCCTGAGGTTTTCAGACCAATGAAGCTTTGTATTCTTGCTCAATAAATTTTTCAAGGGTTCAGTAATTATGCAAAAATTGAATCAACAGTTCCGATAGTATACAGCCATAACCAAAAATCCCATCAGTTGCTTTCTACTGATAGGCAGAAGCAATTCAGAGATAGCTTTGACTTTAGAATCTATAGGTTTAACTTGGCTATATCCCTCAATTTGCCCTAGAAAGGAAGTAAAAGCACGAACTGTCTCTAAGTGACCTTTCTAGGATGTGGCTGTTGACAATTTCGATGTGAGCATAACAATTATCCAGACCAGATGCAATAATGTTCATTAAACGTGAAAAGTACAAGGCGAACATGTCATCCCAACGGCACAACTTTATATTGATAAAGTCCATCTGGAGTCACGAATGCCTCAATTTCATTTGGCCTTCCGTCAGTGGAATGTGCAAGAATCAGTTCAAAAAGTCAAATAGGGAGACATACTTTGCATTTCCAATTTTATCAATGCAGTCATCGATATTTGGCAATTGAAATCAATCTGCTTCATTAATACTATTCACTTTTATATAGTCAGCACATGTGCAGATATTATTTTCTAGCATCGGTACAAGTATAAATTGTGAGCTCCAGGCATATTTATTCGATCCTACGCAATCATTCTCCATCAAATATTGACTTTCTTCAAACATACCTGTTTGAGAAGGTTCATCCTCTACGGATGCTATTTTACAGGTGTGTAATCAACAATTTATGGTCCTGATTTTATTTGTCAGTGTAGGGACATCTGGAAACACGTGCTCATATACACGTAATAGCTGCTTCAGTACGTTCTTTTATTGTAGCTGCATATGTGAAGTTTTTTGTCCAGATTATTCATAATTTCTCAATTCCGAAGAATGGCTACACCAAACTCCCTACAGTCCGATTGCATTCTATCGCTTAAATCCTCACTATAAGGGACATACACGACTAAATCAACTGCATGATTAACATAGCTATCCCTATCAACATAGCAGTTTAATATATTTGTATGGCAAAGTTTATTTTATGTTTTCGCATCCCTGGAGTATTGATGATATATTTTAAATCATTTACGTTATTTTCGAATGAGTAAGGGCCATAGTACTTAGCTTGAAGACCATTTTATGTTGTTGGTAAGAGAGCGAGAGCTCTAACACCTTTCCTTTGTATTTTTATCATACCTTAATTTAATTTTTGACGGATTGAAATACAAATTAGCTCCAGCAGCTTCACATGCCTTTGACAACTTAATTTAAAATTAGAAACGTTGTCGAGAAAATTAATTTCTGTATTTTCATTTGAAAAGCAGTTTCTCTTTTAACAACTTCTATGGTACACGGACAGCATGTCCAAATACTAGTTCATAGGGAGTAAATCCTAAAGATCATTGAACTGATTCCCTAACAACATTAAATGAACACGTTCTTCCCAATCTTTTCCAGTATTAAATAATATGACCGAATTATATATTTCAAAGTTTAATGAAATCGTTCTAAAACGTCATGGCCTTCCGGGTCATAGGCAGATGACTTGAGTTGCTGGATGCCTAATTCTTGCATAACTGCCTGAACCTTGATCAGATTGGACAGGTTTTGGGAAGGCCAAACTGAGTAAAACAACATTTGAAAGCTTTGACCATTGTTTACGTTTTAGCATTCCTATTAAAGGATTTGCCTCTGGGAATCTTGTAGACGAACACATTATAGTCAACAAGTATTGGTAGCCTAGCTAGGTCTTAGGTAAGGGAATCGGTCTACCATTATTCTTCTAAATGGTTCTTCAAAAGCAGGAATTGGTTGCAGACGAGCTTTAGCTATATTCTGACTGGGTTTTCATACCATTTGAGAAATGTGACAAGGTCTGCAATATTTACAAACAAAGCTCTTATTTTGTGGCCAATATAATTGATTCAAGATCATGGGAAAAGTCTTATTGATCCCAAAAAGGACCAGCCAAAGGAGTTTCATGGGTTGAATTATGTATTTTCTATCTATAATATTTAGGAACTACAATTTGATAGTTCACTGACCGCTCGTTACCAACAGGAATCTCTGGAGTTCTCCATTCTCTCATAAGGACCCCATCTTCAACAAAATAACAAACAGGTACTGCTGTGGGTTCAATCCCGCTTATAGCCCTCTGAAGCAAATATGAAATCTCAGGATCTTGTTCATGTTCAACTACAAGTGATTGTCGTTTCCCACCGGATTAGAATATAGAGAATGAGTGGTAAAAAGAGGTCCACTGTAATCAATACCTGTTAATTAATCAAAACAAGGAGCAAGATTTACCCCACTTAAAGCCTGACCAATACATACTTCAGGTAAAGGAATAATCTCCCGATCAACATAGTCCTAATGAGCATTGTTTGCCATAGTTTTAGTAACTGCATAAGCTGGGCATAAAATCAAAGGTTTCTGTTTCGATTGTATCAACTTTCTGACCCAAACAACTCTTGTCAGTTAAACTGAATTAACCACAAACTTATTCCCGGTTAGATTATTGCCTATTAATAAATGAATAGCCTCAATGGGTAAAAACGACACTATTACGACTGTCACTGGTCCTGAGGCTAAGTCTGATGACACATTTACACATTGAGGAAGAAGATTAATAAAGCTGCACTCTCCTATCTGAATAAGAACACTCTCATTAGAAGATCACTTCTCACAAAAGGCAAAGTACCTTATAATAAAAGACGCTGAGAAGCACCTATGTCCCTTAAAATTGTAATGCAGATAGGATTGAAAGAATCCCTCATGAGTGGTATTGGACCGCTCGACATGAATGGTTCATAATTGTCCTCCATAATAAAATCAGACTGGGTTTTCTTTGACCGAACAAATGGATTGCTTTCAATACACGACAGTGACAATGACATCTTAGAAATAAGAGTATTTCTTATCGGTCTTTCTTGATTCTGTTTTTCTTTTAATTTGTGGCAATCATACAGAAAGAACTCTTTCTTCTTGCAATACACTCAGGTATGAAGAGATATTGATTTCCGATCAATCATATCGGAAACTTGATTTCTTACAGTGTGACAGATTGAAATTTGTAAGTGTTCTTACTAGATTGAAATAGCGTTTTAACAGATTACCGCTGAGTAGATGACTTACTGACTAAAGAAACTAAATGAGGTAAGGATACTCGTCAGCTGTATGAACATCATTTTCTAAGGTTTCGACAAGGTAAGTGTACACGTCACTATGGACGAAATTCATGAGATTGTCTGAGATTTTTGAAATCTCGACCAACTTGGCTAAATACCACCTATCAATAATTGCTCTTTTTCTCTTGTACATTACACATGGGTTTGTCCACTTTCTCTTCTCTAGTTCCTAAATGCTTGTCGATAAGCCTCAGGCACCAAGACATAACCCGTCAAGATACTCTTCTCAACCGGAACATAATCGGCACGTTGCTGTGCTGACATGGAAGTGTAGAAGCCACAGACTTCGCCAAAGTGTGCACTTTGTAACCACAGAGTCCAATGCTCTCTTGGCTATTTCAAATATTCAGCAATGTTTTCAAAATAAGGATGATATGTATCTATTTTTTCCTTAAAGTGGTTTGCAAGCCTGACACTTTTATTGCCATCAAAACGTGAATGTACGTGAAAAGTGGTGATGTGCTTTTCACTTCCCAGCTCTAATTCTTTTAATATAGATTGAAATTTCCTTTCTTCCTTTTCTCTTTCTTTCTGGTTTCTCTCACTTTGTCACATTGCATCTTTATTTGTATTACCCTATCTTCCCTTTCTTTCTCTCCCTCTATCCTGCAACTGTAATTGTATGTGTCCCTCTCTGTCCTCTTTGTGCAGCTGCGATTGTGTTTTGTCGCTCTCTTTCCCCTTTCTGAAGCTCAAACTTTCTTAACTCGATCTCATTATTGCATTTTAATTTCAATCACACAACTTGCAAGTTAGAGCCCGATGGAGACTTACTAATCAAACCCAAAGCACTTTCATCCCAAATTTTCTTTCTACCAAATACTGAACCAAAATATTATTTACTTTTTACTTCGTTAAAAATGTTTTTGACTCAGAAAAGTCATAGTTTCTGGCAAGCTGGAGTAATTGATCATTTTTCAAGGAGTCTAAGCTTTCCTGTATAGGTTTTGAAAGAAAGGTCTCCACTTTAGATTACATTATAAATGCAGGTTGGTTTCACTATAAGTTTCTAAACAATGAAATGATACTTGGAACTTATAATATTCCAAAATAAGATGATTTTCAATTTCAGAAATGAAGTCTTTTGAATAATTTAAAGAAATTCGCAGCCCAAGGAAAGCTTTTAATTTCTTGCTAATGGTGTTAAACAAAGTAAAGAAAAGAGCGAAAACCAACGTGTTTTGTAAAATTCAACAAATAATTTATTTCCCAAACTAAATCCTAGAATTTCTAACACAGTTTGTAATGAACAAAGATCTGAATGAACTGTAGTTGTATTTCAAATTAAATCCAATACTAGAAAAGGTGATGTGCCTGTGACGGCCGGTATCGTAGTGATTTGCCGGGAGTATTTTGTTGAATCCCAATAATAAAATCTAAGAGTATGTTCTTATTTGAATTTCAATAAAAATCCAATTCTCTATTTCTAGGAATGTTATTTTTAGAACTGTGTACTTTGAGAATAATAACTGGAACATAGCAATTTGAATAAATAAATCCCAGCCCAAATAAAATTATGGACACAACAATATTTCAAATGATTTTGCTCAGATATTTCATAACGAATGAATAATTTCTGGATAAACAAGATTATATAGTCCCCTACATGTTCTAAGGTTACAATTAGCATTTTCTTTAAATGAAAGTATTGCCAAATGGAACATTTCATTTTGGAAGGTACCAAACGTTTACAGCATAAAATCTTAGTTATAATTAGAAGGTATGTCACTAACATTGTAATATAAAATGTGGAAATGATACACGTACATCCAGCATTTCATGGGAAACTGCCAACGTTGTTGATTCAAATTGAGATAACCATGTTGTTTATAAAACCAAATTCAATGATACATGTCAGGTAGAAAATGCACTCGATTTTGGACAAGGTCAAGTTCAAAATATGATTATCCGTAGCATATAATGAATACAAAAGATGACTAACAAAGCAAAGTAAATATAAATAAGACTAACAAAGCAAAATAAATATTACACACTATGATGGGGGATTTATTTCGCAAGTTCATTATCAACGAATGAAAAACATATATAAAGAGTGGTCAATGCGAAGAAACAATATCAAAGATAAAACACTTAACTGTGAATAGCTTCAACAGTTTAACAACTCGTCTTCAAAACATATGTATTGCTTTCGTAGAAATCAAGAAGCAAATGTCCAATGTTTCCAAAAGGCATTCTGAGTTAATTGTTGATAAAGTTGCTAAAGAAGTGACTGATCTCTAACAAACGAAAAACGCCGGAAGGTTAGGAATAACATTGTTTATTATCCATTAAACTTGAATGGTGTAAATGGTTATGATCGATGAAACTGGCAATTTGGCAAGCAATATCATAATGAAATTACAAAATATAAAAGATTTTTTAAATATGATATTGTACGTCTTCATACGATGATATGATAAAAACGAAATTTGTAAAATTGAAATATTTATTGAGGAATAGCTGTGTTTAATTCAACGCCCGTAGTAAATTATAACATAACAAGATACGAATAAATGGTTGGCTACAACTTTTCTGTAGGTTAAAGGAGAAGCCCTGAGAAAGTTTAATGTAATTGTTTAACTAGCACATAAAACCATTGCATGCGAGAAGGGTGTTTTCATGAAGTAAAACGGTAGATAGAATTACGAGCAAAAATAATATTTGCCGGAAAGATATTAGTCGTTGTTTAAACAATTTTTAAACATGTTAGAGAACACAAAAATGTTCTGTATCAAATATCATTGCTTGATGTATAAGGACAAGAATATCATGATTGTTCAATTGATTGTACAAATGAAATAACAACACTACCAAATGATAATCTTGTTGCAACAACATTTAGTTTTGTTGGTGAGTGTTCTTATAATGATTATCTGAATCTCGGGATATAAAGAAACAATTTCAAAAATACTACGGAAGTATTCAGAATAGGTGGAGTAAGTTTACAAATCATATTTCATTGTAATATAAATTGTCAAGATCAGATTATAGTCGGAAGCACTGAATATAAATATCACATTAAAGGTGGTATATACGAGCACCTTGATGAACATTTAATAGCTGAAGAGGAATACAAGATAAAAGTAAATATAATCCATGTGTCGCTGAAGGCAAAATTTATAGAAGAATATATTGATACTATAGAATAAGATAAATCAGGGAGATCAGAAGAAGCTGATGATGCTGCGAGAAGAATTAGGTCATCATAATAATGGTATTGTGTTATTTAATGAGCATGATATGGTATAAGGTCTTTGTTGCCAACAACTTACAATATATAGCCCTTATTAACAATAGTCTTTATACATGTCTGTATGCAATATCTACCTGAATTAATTTAAAAAGATTAGTCTTGTTAGAAATAACACCAGTACAATTTCAAACGATATCAGAAGGTAGTTAATTTAAAATGTATTAATTTGTGCCCTAATACGATATGAAAATACCTTCGAGATAGGACAGAAACTGCAATAAATGTGTATTTAAGTTACAGTAAGCTAAAATCAATCCAAGTGCAAAATAAGTCAGCTTACAAATGTGAAAGTGTCGTTAGTATCCTATAATCCAATAAGGTTTGTACCTGCTGCCATTAAGCAAACACTATAATTAAACGACATAAGGACATATTATTATAATGAAAAGGATGAATAATGAAAATCAAGACACAAGTTACAATTATTACCTGCACGATATCAGACTGATTCGGATATAATATCCATATTTTAACAATTGACGTTGACTTATGAGACATTAAAAACTTAGGACCTGAGTTAAAAGTACCCATATTTCAATCTTAAAAACTAAATCAATGTTCTAACAAATTGATACAATTTTCACATGACATATTAGTTATAAAATATTTCATACGGCTGTAACAAGGCTCTAGACATACCAAGCTCAATAGGTCAGTTAATTAATTTAGAATTCTTAGATTCATATTTCAGTACTAATTTGGTTTCAGTACTAAATTGTTGATATAATATTAAACATCTGTTATGTATATTTAATTTAATTATTTGTTTGGGAACTAGGACTTTTATTTTTAACCGAAAATTGGGCTCTTGTCCTTGGGATATGAAGTTTGCTAAAATATTTCAGAAAACATTGTATTTTGAAATTTAAATTCCCCTACTTTTTGGAATTTTAATATCCGAATCATTATTTTTAATTTTAGAAATCTTTAATGAAATTAACAGGCATTTTTACAATGTCATCAAAGTGGAGATCTTTCTTTCAAATCTTACCCAGGAACAGTTAGAATTTTTGGAGAAAGATGAATTGCTTCAGCATGCCAAAAAATATTATCTGTTTTTTCTTGAGGCAAAAGCTTCTTTAAGAACGCAAGAAATATAAAAAACATTTTGGTCCATTATTTGGAGAAAAAGAGTGTTTTGAATAAAAGTGCTTTGGTTTCGATCAGCAAATCTGTATCAGACTCTAACATAAAAGTAAAGGAATTAAAACTAAAATAGAAGATGGAATTAGAGTTAAGAAAGCTTGAACTTCAGAAAGAGGAAAACGAAAAGCAAATGCAATTAGATAAGGAGGAAAGAGAGTGGAATGTAATTGGAAAAAGAGGAGAAGGAAATGCTATTAGATCAGGACAAAAGAGAGAGGAAAATGTTGTTGGAGAAAGAGGAGATAGACACAGATGCAAATGCAATTGCAAATTCAAAAAGAAAGGAAGAAAGGCAATATCCATTTAGATTAGGAGAATTAAAGCTGGCAAGTGAAAAGCACATCCCCACTGTACATACAAATTCATGTTTTGATGTTACGAAGAATATTAGGTTAGTGCACCCTTTTAGAGAAAAAGAAATGGGCAAATATTTTCCTCATTTTAAAAAAAAAATCCTGAAAATCTGAAATGGCCAACAGAGCATTGGACTCTATTATTACGATGTGTACTTACTGGTAATGTTAGTGATATTTACAATTCACTGTCACTACAGCAGAGTGCTGACCATGAACTGGTTAAGGAATGCATCTTAAAGGGTTATGAGTTAGACCCTGCGGCTTATGGGCCAAAATTCTGGAACTACAAAAAAGAAGCTAGCCTGGACAAGCTCATGTCGAATTTGCAAGAATAAATGAGCAGCTATTGGATAGGTGCTGCTTAGCCAAGAATGTTGATCTAGATTGCGAAAATTTCTGAGAACTTATATTCCTTGAAGAGTTCAAGAACTGTGTCCATAGTGACATTAAGACTTATCTTGATGAGCATAAGATCGAAACCATGGAAAATGCTGCTCGTACTGCTCTAGTACGAGTCCTTCTAAATTTCAATCTGGCACAACGTTTAGAAATCAAATTTCTGATAAGCTTGATCAAAAATCCTTATCTCTTCCTACGTTTACCTATTGCAAGAAGAACGGACACGTTATTTCTGATTGCTACAAATTGAAAAATAAGCATCAGAATCAAGACAGACTTATTCCAAATGCTCTTATTCCTAAGAGATCAAGGTCACGGTTATGTATTGAAAGCAAAACATTTGTTGAGTCTCATGAACCCTAGTCTGCTTTTATTATGGAGAATTATGATCCATTCATGTCGAAGATTCTGTATCAATATTGGGTGATTCAACCGATCCCATCCTTATTAAAATTTTAAGTGAAACATGAGCTTCTCGGCGTCTTTTATTATCAGGTACTTTGCCTTTTTCTGAGAAGTCTTCTTCTAATGAGAGTGCAGTTACTAGAGCTATGGCAAAGAAAGCTCTTGAGAATGATGTTGATAATGAAAATAGTCCTTTAGCTGACGCATGTATTGGTCAGGCTTTTGATGAGGTCACTTTCACTCCTTGTTTGGATCAATCAAAAGGTATTGATCACAGTGATCCTATTTTAACTACTCATTCTCTTTTCTCTAATCAGGATGATACACGACAATCACTTGTCGTGGGCCATTGAAGTTGTTGATAGAGAAACTTCTTTCTAATCAAGATACTGAAATAAATCTTCTCGATTGTGTTTGCAATTCTAAGTATTAAGTTGTCAAAGGCTTGTGAGGTTGCAATCTGCACTTTACTCAGTCAAAAATGAAATTAAGGTATGATAAAATAACAAAGGAAAGAAGTTTTCAGCCTGGTGATAGAGTTCTGGCTCTCTTGCCCATTCCACAAAATCCTCCTCAGGCCAAGTGTTATGGTCCCTACACAGTTGAAAAGAAAGTAAATGATTTAAATTACATCATAAATACTCCTAGGAGGCGAAAACAAAAACAACTTTGCCACATAAACATGTTAAAAGAGTATGTTGAAAGAGATAGCGAAGTTAATCATGCAATTAATTTAGTTGTATCTGTCCCACTCATTGAGGATTTAAGTGCAAGGATGCAATCGGACCCTATTGATTTTGTATTGACAAATCTTTGGAATTCAGAGATAGCCTTGACTTTAGCATCTATAGGTTTAACTCGTCCATATACCACACTATATAGTAAGAATTGTTAAGTTGAATCAAGGTCATACCTGGACTACTTGACAAATAGCATAACAAACTTCTACTTGTTCCAGAACAATGAACTTTTGACCTCATCTGGGAGTCTGTTTTGCGTCTTAATTAGCGTATCAGTGTTGTTTTTGATAGAAATTTGTCAGTCGGGCTCCAACTATTGACACAATTCTTGGATAAAGACATTTATTGGACATTATACTGAATTCAAAACTGGAATAATATTTTCTGTGATTCAACGAGAGATTATTGACAGTGCAGCACTTCGCTGACCACAACAGACATCATCGCCTTCCATTTTGGATTTCATCGGGACTCGAACTCAGTTTCATTCAGGACTGTTATTACTAGGACTTCTGTTTTTGATTCTTGGATTATTTCTGGATTTAATTCGTAAAACCGTAAGTTCTATTTTCTTAATTTTTCACTTTGTATTCCAGGGAAATAAATATTTGTTAAATTTTATAAAGCTTGTGTCTTCACTCTTTTCTGTTACTTATTTTAAGAGCATAGACTCGTAACACATCTTAACGATATTCTACCGGAATTCAGCTGATAAATCCAGGACCTTATCTGTGCAAGTTTATAATAGCTTGATCCTTAAATTTCCATTGTTGTGCTTATTTGTTAATTTAATATTTTGGCTAGTGAGACATTAGTTGTAAATAAAAACCATTGGATTAGTGTAATCATATTTTTTTATCTTGAATATCTCCTCAGTCCCTTTTAATGAATTACCTTTTAACACATGTTTTGTTTGCTCTGGTACACCAAACAATATCGCTTACTAATTCTCTTTGTGCTTTTAATTTAAAATAATTATGGTAGGATTAGTGAGACCGATTGGCTGTTTTTTTTTTTACTAGCTTCCACCAATGTCCTTTTAAGAGATGTGTCAATACCTTTGTTGTAATATTTGTGATTTAATGTATTACATCTGCGTATATGTTAGAAAAGTACCTATTAAAGATATGAAACAATCTCTTTTGACAAAGTTAGGTGAAATAGCTCAGCAGTAACTTATTTACCTTCACTGAACGTTGAACGTTGTATAAGTTTCAATATCATCAACCGATAATCATTTTAAAGCAATTGTTATAGAATTCTAACTGTCAATCAACACCCAATGTTTTTGGTGTTATGACGGATTTTAGAATTTAGCTTTCTTTTGAATCTTTAGTTGTCTGAAGGACATATTTAATTTTAACAGGAGCTGACCAAGAAAATTTAGAAAAGATGCCCGTAACGTTTAAGAAGAGCTATAACCGTCATTGCTCATATACAGTCTTCTTCAAACAATTAAATCAGCGGCCCATACATCATGCCAAATAGTCATAATGCTGCCTTGTTGCCACGTTCGCTTTTTGTTTCAAGGAATTTGTCTGTTAGGTCATACGACGATGTTTTATCCTTAGAGGCTATTTGTAATTATTATTAAAGTTTGAGACTAAAATTATATGACGATATGACTAATAATGAGAATGCTTTTATAAAGTAGAAAATACAATCATAGATTCTACCTATGTTTAACCTGTACACAGCTAACCAAGAAGCAGATGCTATACATGAAAAAAGGTATTGCTGAAGAAATAACAGCGGATGATTTTATTTATTTTCTTTTTTTTGTTTTGTTTATTATTGGTTTGATTAGAAAATATCCGACAACCATACATGCCCCTTAAAGGTTTATCTGAGAATCTTAAAATAAAATAATTCATGATCGTTAACTCATCCAACACTTGGATTATAATATCAAACATAATAACTGGTGAGATAAATGAATACGAATAAACATCAGTCTTTTAAAAGCGATTGGTCATTTATAAAAACAAAAGCAGCTATGCTGATATAAACTTTTTAAAGCATTTTCCTTGCAAATTTGTGAATCTTAATATTTTTCATTACTCGATTCTGTTCAGCGAGATCTTGTAATTGATGTTGGTATTGTGCAGTACGTGTGTGATATGTCAAATACATCTGTTAGGCTATTCGAATGCAAAACTGAGGTTGAGAGAATGTCATTTCAATAATTATCGGTTACCAAAAATACCACACCATTGTGAATGCTCAAACAAACTAGAAGTTTAATTTTGTGTATGAATAGTATATACACATATGGCTTGAGATTGGAGAATTATTTAGTGTGAGGATTTTAAACTTAGAGGGGAATTTGACTTGGAAATGCCAACAAAAATAATTGGAAAGTTAGGTAATCTCCGAAAATTAAATCTTTATTATAATCTGTTCGACAAAAATACCTACTAGCATCTTCGCGTTAAGATGTATTATTATACTTTCATCGTGGCAAGACTTTAATATTTTAGATGATTATTCTTCTAATATATTTATTAGTGTTCTTGTCTTACGTCCAGGGGCTTAAACTTATGTACGCCCAACAATCATTCAATTTTCAAACATATAAATTACTAGAAATAAATTATAAAATCAAACAAAGTTAAATAATTAAATATAACTTACAGCGTATGAATTCCTTTAATATAATCCTAAAATGGTAATATCAATTCTCCTTAATCCGGAAACTATTCCAAGGTATTCCGGATGAAATTCTAAAGTGCTTATGTGTTACCGAAAACTCCACTGAATCTACACAGTTATTAATCCAAATGCTTTTACTTCAAAGTAATCTTTTGAACGTAGAATATCACTAAGTCCCGGATAGTTTCACTTTATCCGATGGAATTATTTAAATATTCAAGTACTTGAATATATTCACTTAATCCCAAAATACTGACTATTTAAATTCAAAATTTCCAATATCGCTATATCCAAATAACATATTATAAATAAATCACAAGTTCCATTCTGACTCTTAGAAATATAGCATAACTGGCGAAGAATAAACGTAGTGCCTATATCTTAATTGTATAATAACTATATACTCACCAAATCAACAGAATCTGATTGACTACAAAATTTCTCAACTAATTAAATCGTATTATTTCAAAATACATCAAACAGTCACTAGTCTAACAGTTCTCTTCTGACCGTAACAAATTAATGAACCCGTCAAACGTTAGGACTACGTGATAGCTGTCTACAGGGAAATTGGACTACGAATTCCACACAATGTAGCACTAGTCAGAAATGAATTAATTGTCCTAATGGCAGATTTGATATCCTTGCTATTTTTGCTTTTGTGCATATACTTGTTCTTATAATGCAATGCAATTTATTACATGAGATTTGATAAATCTCCTATATATACCTTATTGTATTTTTTCTTGAGTTGTTTAAATGGTATGATTGAATGTTTCAGTTAACTTTTCTTCCTTAGGCAATAACTCTTATTCATATATTATTAGTGGCATTAAACTAGTCAACCAGTCAATGGGACCTCTCCAAGTTCAGGAGCTTCTATTTAAGGGCCTCATGTTATTACACTTACAAGCAACAACGATCTGGTTTTATATTCACAATTGCATAATTTGTTATATAATCCTGTCTATTTTGCCTTAGTTCTCTTCGCAGTTATTATTTCAGCTGGCTTGCTCTTTTAGTCATACATACTTAATAACCAGCTATTGGTACTATTAATCAGATTGTTTTAAAACAATAAAACTGTTTTTAATCATGGATTTAGATTATTATATTATACAATAATGCTATAATATCCGAAAAGGAAGATCAGAACACCTGATAATGTATATAATTATATCTCATATCAATGCTATAAATATAGATTATTCAGGCGATCAGCAGGTCAATATCTATAGTATTATTATTATTATTTGTATGATATGCAAACCAATGTGTTCTAGGCCCTATGACTGAATCACAATTGATAATTGCTGATTCATTTTTAAAGATTTATTTGGCAGGTTATTTATGCAACATGCATCACAGTCTTTTCTTGCATATTGTTTAATCGCATATTTTTTTTTGGTACCAAAAAGTGTTTTGTTTATCAATTTTTTTTCCTTCTTCTTTACCACTTTAACAGCTCTCGACCATCTTCCTGGTCCATTAGTTGGTGGACCATCATCCAATTGAATTTCAACTTTCGACATTATTAGTATTGATTAGTAATATACTCGTGATTACTCAGTTTGAATTCCATTAATCCCGCCAAATGAAAGTGGGAATTAAACAGTCAAGAACAGGAACAATTATGCTAGCAATCAGTGGAAAGACTTCCTTTCGCTGTCGAGCAGCTATACTTATGTTACTACCCTACTGCGAGCTTTTGCGCCTTTGTTGATTTCATCAGCCTAGCAAATAATTAAAAAACAAAGACATCTTTAATTTATTTCAAGAGGTATTACCATATTAGTTTTTGATTCTCCTTTGCTCATATCTTGTTTTTGTTTTCAGTTTCACGGTTGATAATGCTCAACTTGCTGACGCTTAAGCTGCAAACTTTTAACAGCTGCTGCTTACATGTTTTGCACCTAGTAATGTTCCTACAAATCCTCCTGTTTGATATTTTAATTGTACTTGCTTATATTTGTTTTATTATCTTACCTTTCATAATATGAACTGTTTGTCCCTTCGTTGAATTCACCTTTTCTTTGCCATTACGTTTACTAGGTGTTAAGATGATTACAGTATTTTGTTGGTTTCTTCGCATTCTAATTTGTGTTTGGTGACTTGTTAAATTTAAATCAAATGGCATATAATTTGCAATAAATTGACACAAATATTGATAACGGCGCAAATGTAAAACGGTTTCCCAACGTTTCGGGCTAAACAAGCTCTTCGTCAGCAAAAAAACCCCAGCTTACATAGAGAAAACAAACACTTAACACAAAACCTACGAAAAAATAGACTCGTACATATCAGAATCACTTGGGGTAATATAAAATTAGGAATATAACAATACAAAGTTGGGGAGGGGTTAAAAGACGAACGGGTTCCTCTGTCTGTTAAATAGCGAAGGAGCATGTTTTGACCTAATTCTAAGTTGTGAACAAAGTGTGACGTGAGATCAACGCCAGCTACAGGATTTTGTAAAGAGATTATACCCCGACTGAGTTATGCATGGTGGTTCTGAAGGAAAAATGTTAAGATAATTGTGTCTCGCGATAAAGAACACGAATTACAACAACAATTATAATAGTAATGCATATATAATACTGCTGTATACACATCAGAGTGCAACACGCACTTAGTAATGAAATGTTAATTATTTTGGATCGCTCGCAACCTCTTGAGTTTCATAAACTGGAACAAAGTATAACATGCCAAAAACGTTTAGTCAGCACCACCCTGCCCAATAAAGTACATGTTTTAGGAAAACATTTTTGTCTGATATCTTTGTTGATTCTTAGCAATACTATATGTATTTAATTTCAATGCAACTAACATACTTTCTAACCTCAAGCCTTACAGAAACAAATTTGATGTTTTGAATGTGCATCCAACTATATCAACATGAATTCTCGAAAAATGCCACAAATGTAATTAGCTCATTTCTCATTTTGTGAAACTATTTTATGGACATTGTGACATATTTATTATTTAGAGAAGCACGAAACTGAAACACGCAGTGATACAATTTCCACGTAGTTCAGGGTGCAAACTCGATTAATTACAGTGAGAGGGGAAGGGGTTATAAGTGTAGTTTTCATTACGAGACTAGATCAACGCATCACATAAATTTAATATATCTTCACTTGCCATATAGTCTATTGAATGACTTGTTTCCTTTCCATTACTGCTGCAGATATATAAATAAATAATCAGTGCTAGGATAATCATTTGTTTTTCCAAGCTTCTCTTCGTATGTTTAGATAAATCAGCCTTTAATTCATGGATGATTTTTCACTGTAGTCTGAGAATTAATTTCTGCCATAAGTGGCAGAGGGGTGGAAATTTGCATAATGTATCTCTTCCACCAAACCACAAATATCTGAGATCGATCTATGGCAGGAGACCGATCTGTTACAATGACTCCAGAAACGTTTCAGTGGCTACATAACTTATCTAGAAAGATCAATATCTTACCCTGCAACGTCAACTAGATATGTATAGCTCGTCTTGACCTTCTCCATAATATTCTTTTCGGGAGGTGGGATTATTGTTTCTGCCGGATAGTCTGTATCATCGTTGAACATTTCTTTCAATTTAATTATACATTGCTCGAAGAAATGTACAACATTCATGATTCCGCCTTCATATCTGCAATATAATAACAAATTTAAATGCCCTGATAAAGACAGACAATCGTGATAATAAGTGTTTCTTCTTCTTCGCTCACCCAGCCCCCGACATCATATTCAATTCAATTTTTTAAACAATGCTGCATCGGCAGTGCAAAAAAAAAACTTACAATCGCAGGGCTGCAACAAGCTCTGCCTTACAATAAAAAACGCAACGTACTATGAAAGTAGTGAAATGACAACATAAATAACGTACTCTTCATCTGCGTGCTGAATGTTGATCCCCATTACTTGCATGCTCTCTTGTACCTGCGTCGTCTCAGATCTAATTAAAAGAAAAACGAAAGGATGCAATTGAAGAGAAAATACCATATGAGAGGATAACGCATATAATTTGTTTCGGACCGCAAACATT
>JAECUM010017417.1:0-28569 GCA_016617855.1 Megalonaias nervosa | reverse complement strand
CAGTCCTCAAGCTTTGAAGTAACCTTGGCCATGGCCAGTAGATGACCATATTGATTTTGGGATCAGTCGATCAAAGGTCAAGGTCAAATTGACTTTGAGCTGGACAATTGTTTTGGATCAATTACTTTTAAATGGTTTGGCCCAAGGTCCTCAAATCTAGTAGAGACCTTGGCCATGGTCAGTAGCTGACCCATATTGATGTTGAATTCAGTAAGTCAAAGGTCAAGGTCACTATGTCCTTTCGTTGAAAAGCTCGTTCAACTTTTTTTAACATATTTACATTCACTGACAACTCCACAACAGGCGACACAAGTATACCGAGGAAAACCCCTCTATTATAAACAAACCGTGAGATGAATTGTCATTTAAGTGATACATAAACTCTTCATAGTCCCTCTTGATTTGTTATTGAAAGTTTAACGTTACCTAGTACATATATATTGAATTAGAAAAAATAGGATTAATGGTTAAAGTGATAGAAAGTGTATATTTTGCCATCATTTTGTCTCGCCGAATATTTTGTAATCAATTTCTACCAAACCTCAGAAGACAAAGGAACAGGTTGTTTGCAAAGCAGAGTCATGTAACCCCAAAGCAAACAAATTTTAGGCCATATTTAGGGGAATGTAATAATTTGACAGAGCGATATTACGATTGCTTTAAGGATATCAAGTGTTGACGTAAAGTGCAGGAGAATCATTGGTAGTTTTAGTCTGTGTTCAAAAATATAAACATTGCTGCTGGATAAAAGTGTGTCGAAGGAGCTTCACTAAATTTAACGTGCAACTACCTTTTATTAACTTTTATTCACGTTTTTCATATAAACCAATTGAATGTGAATTTGTTTCTTAGATCTGTCTAAATCATTTCTAAAACAACTCATGATTAACTAAAAATTTACATAAGTACACGTAAAACAAGATATGAATGTGGATCTCTCTTAATTAAAGGGGGTGCATCAGGCTTTGGGGTTAAACTGGTTTAAAACAGAAAACATATGAAATGATATAGTGCATTAATTAATAATTATTAATTTCAAGAAGTCTTGTCAGGCTATAGAGGAATCTCCAAGTTATAATTAGCTGTCAGGCGGGGCACTTCGGCGATATCTTATCATGATGCTGGCATTGGTATACATACCGCTGAGACTAAAGTAGCTAACCCTGGCGCGTAACCATAATTACGAAATACCTTCTTCGGGTCTTTTATTTTATATGTTCAGTGTAATTGTTTTTGGTTGTTTATTGCTCAATTTAGTCTATTTTTATCAAATTAATACAGTAATGTTGTATTTGAACAATTCTAACAAAATCTTAAATGAAAATACTTTCTTAGACCGACTAAAAATATCGTCTGTTTTGTTTTAGGCAATAGATATATATTGGTCTTCACGTAGTACCTGACTAAATGGGTGGAAGCTGAGCCGATTCCAGAAGAAAGAACAGCAGAGATAACACTTCAGTCATATACTAGATTTGGTTGTCCCAACTTGCTGATTACAGGTCATTGAAGGAACTTTTGTAACGATCTCAGTGATAGATTCTGTAAACAGATATGGATCAAACACAGAACTGCTTCTGCTTATCATCACTAAATCGGTGGCCATACAGAAAGATTTAACCGGACTCGGTGCAGCATGTTGTCTAGCTATGTTAATGAAAGACAAAACGACTGGGAAGACAAGTTACCATATGTCCCGTTCGCTTACAGGACATGCAAACATGTGTCAACAAAATAAACTCCTCTCTACTTGGTACACGGAAGAGAGGCACAATTTTCCGACTCTGTTAGACATACCGACATGCAGACGACAATTGTTTGAGTGTCAGGTGTGAAGCCTTCTTGCAACTATCGTGCAAGAGAGAGGAAGCTTCAACAAACATTAAAAAGACGCGCGAACTAACCAAAACACCAATACGCCCTAGTTGGCAAACATTCATTTAAAGTATTAGACTGTGTTCTGCTTCACAATAAGAGTCAAAACTACTCGAAAAGGAGGGAAACTGGAATCAAAGTGGGGAGGACAATTTACAATTGTAACAGTCAGTAACTAGGACATGTATCTTATATATAATTTTACATGATAAGTGGCTTGGGTTAAGTCTTGAAAACGTCACAATGTCATCGCAATGACAGAAATTAACCGCATGTGGGCAAACCGAACCATCAGCTATCGGGCGGGCGAAAGTACAGAAATCAACCATAGGACCGTTGGCTACAAGGTCAGCGAAAAAGAAGAACACTCGCCGAAAGGACCAACAGCTACAGGGTTGGCGAAAGAAGAGAAATAGGCCATAGCAGGCTAGGTACAGGATCGGCGAAAGAATACAAATCAACTAAATTAACAATCAGCTACAACGTTAGCGAAAGAACACAAATCGACCATAGGACCATCAACTACAGTTAAGAAGGTGATTCATTTACATATTGTGGGCAGAAAAGAAACACTCTTCTCCTGAAAAAAAAAATGAGGATTGCATATTATTTCAAACCGATGATGCTACGACAGGATTAATTTTAACCCTGTTGACGAACCCTGAAAAATGTACACATGGAAACTATTTCGTGAAAATGTAAAACATGCATATGCAACGGGCTCAGCGAGTTATATTTCACTGAACGCAAAACCAGTCGTAAGTGTTATCGATGAGAGGGGATGGAAAATGTTTAGAACATTCAGTTACCTGGTATTCGGGGTTCAATCGTACCGCAACATTGTCAGAAAGGGAATAGTGGAATTTATGAAAGAGAATGAAAACATGCGTCAAGTTGAGTCAAAACCAATGAATCGTTATTTACAAAGTTCTACATGCAGGATGAGGATACTTGGGGTACTGATATGAAAATAATTGCATTCGCTACACTAACACACACATCTATCTACATTTATTGTTGCTACCGTCAGGAGCGTGGAGCTAATGCCTACAAGTGGTTAGCCATTAAACCACTACCGAGAATTCCACTCAACGATAAAGCGGTGTTCATCAAGAACATAATGACCACTTGGACCCTGTCCTAGATGTTAAGCGTAAAGATGCCAACGAGTACCCGGGTAATCGGATACCCGACCGATGATAATAAACCGGGTAATAAAATGGACAACCAAGTACCCCTTAAAAAAAGTTTCCAAGTTCAGATCAAGACACAGAATAACGATTACAGTTCGAGGGTCGTGTTGTGTACGCATTTATTCATCTTCACAGGGGCTGGTATCATTGGTTACAATTTACTAGTCATACATGTACTATATAATAATACAAGGGAGGACACTTCTCTCCTTTCTCACGCGACCTATTTAAGAATCAATTTTGATAATAAATTTGGTACCTATGTTTAGCTCGGGCATTCAACTTTATATGCCTGTTCAAAGTTTGGCTTACTATCATAGCTTTAAGGAATGCCAGACCATTTTTTCACGCTACCGCTCGACATTGCCAACTCGCTGAATGGAACACTGTCCTCTCTTTGGCCAAAGGAACATGACGTACTGCACCTATCTGCAACTTATTTTTGTATTATTTTATAGTACATATATGACTGATTGTTTAATTGGAAACAACGATAGGAGCTCCCATGTTCATCATTAAACCTCCGTATAATTTCCTTATTTCTATTTATAGTACTACATGAAACAGCTCCAAGAAAACAGACGGGTTTGTGGAGTTTACGACTATTCTCGAAAATTAAATCAGTCAAAGTGAGTGTTTTGCATATATAATTTATCAATTTCTTTTGTGTCTATACTCTTCTACGAACTACTAATCCCCATGGATTTAGCCGATTTGTGGGGAAAATTGTAACTGCAGATCCAGGTAAGTAGCAAACATAAATGTATGTTTTTCATACAGTTTTCTGTAATTATGGCATATAATATATAGATTGCTCTTTATATGCTCAGATTACGCTTTTTGCCACTTATATTATTAATAATTACGCTTATATCTCTCTTAGGGGTTGACATGTGTGAACGTACCTCAAAGCAGTTCAGGTTCACATTTAATACAATTTTCCTTTGATCGCGTACACCGGTAACCAATTGTTAGGATCAAAGGGTACCCGGTAGAAGTTTCCTATAATTCTGACATCTCTTGTGAAGGGTGAAGAATGCTCTAGGCACACTAATAAAAGTATTGGGGATTTTGTACCTCGAGAATACCACAGTTACTTGGCTAAAAAGACACTACATGCTTCCCTTGGAACTGTAATGCAGAAATGCTGCGACAGAGAGAAGAGGATATCGATATGGTCTACGTAAAACAGTACACCACTGTAGGATATAACGTTAAAGATTTGGAGCATCTTGATAGATTCGTTGACTTTGTGCTTTGTGACTGGGAGAATATTGAGAACAAACTTAATTAGTGGCCTATCTAAATATGCAACAATGTGTGTGCATATTTTTCAACAAAGTTATAAATGAAAAATTTTCCTGTCGTTTAGTTGACATTTTTGAAAATCTACGTTGTCGAAGTACTTGTTAGACTTGGACATGTACGTTTTATCAATCTTTCTTTTGATACTTTCAATAAATCAATAAAAAGTTTTATTTAGCTACACATACATGCATTCAGTTATGTCTGTTAGAAAACTGCCTTTCAATATAATACACATGGAAAGTAGTGATTATAGTCCAAAAGTCATTTGTTTCATTAAAAAAAAAAAAAAGAAAATAATGAAGACATTTATTTCGATCAGTTCCATATACTGACACCATTTAAGATTCACTTTCATGAACTGATAAGTGTTTAGATGGGGTAATTATTCCGTCAAAATTTTGACGATGTCGTAATTTTAATTCTTGCTGTTTATAACAATACGTAAATTGAACTGTTGGTAAGTAACAGTCTAATTACACATGCTAGTTCCACAAAGACGTCGTTTTAAATATGAACGTTATTTTATAATTTTACTTCATTTTGTAAAATGACGCCGATCAACGAGGTCCACTTTCGTTTGTACTGGTGGTTAAATGAAAACAGTCCTTAATATCTAATATCACTACTTTTCAAGTGTACCCTGAAAATGCTGAAAGTACAAAAAAATGGAAGATCACTTCTGTTGTGTCATACTTCTATTATAAAGTATTAGTTCTTACTAATGATGCATTAAACAATGTTTGTGTTGATGTTTCTTTTCTACTTTGTCTTAAAAACGACCATGTATAATCATTACATTAAAAACAAGAGAGGCCACGTTTTATTTATTTTTTATTTTTTATTTATTAGTGTGTGTGTGGAGGTGGCTATATTGTAAGTTGCTGATACCTTTGGTAAAGACTGAACGACAATGAAATATTTATGGTGCATACAGGATTTAGAAAAAAACCAACACAATATTAGATAACTGAAATGTCAAAACGCTTGTATACATAATCAGTTACAGCAGCCAACATAAATATATTTTTAAGGTATATTCAAGCCTTGGCTTAAACATCAAAACTCTATGGTGCACACAAGGCTATTTGTTGCAAAAAGGTGCATAACTCATGTGAGCATAGCAATATTGCTAATTCAAGAAAGGAGCCGGAAATACTTGCTGCCACGTTTGGTTAAAATTGGTCGAAAATTAAACACAAGGTAAACTATTACAATTTCAAACAAAGTTTAGTAACTCTGGTTAATATAAACGGATATTGCTGGTTAAAGACAGGAACTGGTGAATTGTTGAAATACAGCTTGTTGTCGGGTTTGTGTAATTAAGATTGTATGCATAATGAAACGCTCTGTTGCAAACATTAGTCAGTTCCTAGGGTCTCTTGCCCTGATGCCGCTTTCCACGCATGCAACGACAGTTTAACAAAAAAGGTTAGCAATAATGGATATATGGCTGTTCTGTTCTGACAGGAATTAATACAAGAAATATGAGTGTTCTGAAGGATTTAATGCTATGGGTGGAAAGAAGAGGGATTTTACTTACCAACCGCATACAAAGGTCACGCAGAATAAATGTATTAATTACAAACGAGCGTCTGATAGTCAAAACTGATTGGAGGGTGAAAGTTTCAGTATGGCTCCACTACCAGTAATATCGGAAAGAGAAAAATACCCCGAGATCTACTTGTTCGTACGGAGTACGTAGTACGGAAGCCCATTAGCGCCAGGTTTAAAAAAAAATATGCGTTTTTATGAGATAGTATTACGTTATTATGAGATAACATTGCGTTATCACGAGATAGTATTGCGTTATTACGAGAAAACATTGCATTATTACGAGCTAGTATTGCGTTATTGCGAGATAGCATTGCGTTATTATGAGATAGTATTGCGTTATTACGAGATAATATTGCGTTATTGCGAGATAGTATTGAGTTGTATGAAGACTCATTTCTGATACAAAGGATTTACGTCTAGACTATATATATATATATATATATATATATATATATATATATATATATATATATATATATATATATATATATATATATAACATGGCGGATATATTGGACATAGATACTTTGATAAAATTCTATTTTAGATTAAATGTTTCACAAAAATATATGTTAGAACTTTTAGCATATAATCATCAAATTGTAATAAGCAGACCGCACATTGCAAAGAAAAATGAAGAATATTCAGCTCTCCAGGAACGAAAATAAGACAGATCTCATTCAGGTGGCCGCATTTCTTCAGAAACAGATAGAGAAGTCTGGTTGTTTTCATGGATACAGATGGATGTACACGAACTGTTTTATTGAGGGTCTTGTTGTCGATCGTGAAAGTGTCAGAGTTCTGTTGCAAATTATTGATCCTGAAGGAGTCGAATTGCGGAAAAGCCGACCCTTGAGACGCCGCATGTATTTCAATCAATGGCCAACTACACCTGGCATATAGATTATAATCATAAACTAAAACCATACGAAATGTTCATTAATGGATGCGTTGGTGGATTTTCCCGACATGTTATTTGGTTACAGGATAGTGGCGGAGGAATGACACATAGTATTGCCAATTATTTCATAGAAGCGGTTAACTGTCGGGAAGTTTGCCTCGATTAGTGCGCACTGACATGGGAGTAGAGAATAGTGTCTTACACAAAATGCAAGCTTTCCTCAGAGAAGTCATCAAGACGATCGTGCTGGTAACAATAGCGTTGTATGTGAAGACAGCAGGGCAAATCAGCGTGTTGAATTTTGGTGGAGTGTCTTCAAGAAACAATGCATACAGTTCTGGATCGATCTATTCCGACAAATGCAACAAGATTGTCACTTTAGAAGGACTACCTGGATAAACATTTATCACGATTTTGCTTCCTGGAAATTATTCAAGTGAGTATTTGTTAACATACAAGTATTTTCAATACTGAAGTCTTACCGTATCGTATGTATAACTTAGTTAGCAAAAGGGCAATCGGAAAGGGACATAAGCTTGCCACTTTGTTTCTTCCAATAGGACTCACGGTATTAATTCAGTTCCAATAGTAAACCTAAGTAAACACAATGATATTTAAAATTCAATAACTTTAAATTTCTGAGTGCTCATGATCAGACTTATATTTATCAGTATAGATGAAACCTGGATGTCAGTTTCTGTATAGAGAAAAGGATATGAGCCGTGGCATTTTCTGGACCTGCATGTGTTTGAACATGTGCTTTCAATTCCTCACCGAAGAGTCAGGTGCTAATTTTAGTAATGAGTGTTCCAAACTCAAGACTGTTAAAGGACTGCAATTCCATCAATAAAACAATGTCTCTATTTTTTCAGTTGCCACTAAGATAACCTCTCAAAAGATTCTTTTTTTCCTAAAAAATAACTTACATTATTAACCAATGCTGGCCAGCCAAACCCATATATACTCTATTTTATGTTCACCCATTTCCAAAATGGTTCCCAGTCTTCCATATATTTAGTACTGTGTGTCCTATAATCTTACATTTACGTGTTTAAATCAGGACGAAAGCACACTATACTTGTCACCTCCTTTCGGATGGAAAATATTAGACATGGCAATTGCACAGTTGTCGTTGCCTGCATTTCCTACGGCGTCTTGTTTTATTTTTTCTCCTTGCCCATTAATTTAAAACTACTCTTTGGAACTTAATGAAGCTTTCAAAAGTTAATACTGAGGGAGTGGTGAGTGCTATTTTTCATGAATGTGGAGTCCTTTTCTCATAGGACGTTAAAGCAACACTAATTTCTGTATTTTTTATTACAGCTTATTTTAAATTTGAATGCATTATGCTGTTAGATATGGATTATTGTGTATTTAACCAGTTCACATTCGTTCTAAACCAACCTTGCCCTAGAGTCATGCCCCTGGGCTATGTCCCATGGTGTCTTCCTGTCCCTGGAGACAAAACCTCATGGTCATAAGTAGAAAATCATCGAAATACCCAATATATATATATATATATATATATATATATATATATATATATATATATATATATATATAGAGAGAGAGAGAGAGAGAGAGAGAGAGAGAGAGAGAGAGAGAGAGAGATTTTCTCAGTATGCGAAAACCCAATGTATATATGCATGAAGTCAGCACATGCTACTGTACTGGCTCTCTTCTGGCCGATTTCAGGGTCATGACATTTTCAACCCATTGATTCTTACCCTCTTGGAACCGGCTACTGGGTCATGACTTCAAACCATTGACAGACATCCCCACGCTACATTTAATGGACACTTATAGAAGTAACTACAACGAAATAGCCAGAGGCAGAAAATGGCAAGACATAGCTTTCCGCGGATCTATACTATTTATTTACGAAAAATGACCGCAAAGCAAACAATTAAATGAAATTTGCGATGTTAAATATGAGTAATGATTTCATGTGCAATTTTATAAAATGTACATTACTACCTTTAAGTTTCTTCATGGTAAACAGTAAGGAAAAGAACTGACACGTAGTTTAAAAAGAAAACAACAACAACAAAAAGCAAGTAATTTCATGAATTAACAGGAAGAATAAAACGTTGTCACAGTCAACCAATATAGGAACAGCATGCAGTTTTGGTCAGTGTTTTTCATTAACATAATTATATATATTTATTCATTTTACTGAAATACAACACTGAAAATGAAAAAGACGGTATAGAGAAGATGATTTCACAAGATTCTATTAACTGTTGTACAGGCTGAACTAGATAACGCCGCTGAACTAGATAACGCCGCTGAAGTGTGGAACACGCACCGTATTCGAAGTAATCGGACTACAGGACTACCTTGCGACAAGCCAGGATTGCTGTACACATTGCCACATCTCTATGGATTCGATAATCTGCCAGGTAGACAATTTAAATACCGGCGTCTGTGAGGAAGATGCCAAGCAAAGAACGACTTGTCTTGTGACAAGGATTTATATACGTTGTGCCTGATTCTGATGGACCAGAATGACTGGAACCAGCCAGTAGATCCATATGAAGCTGTAAATTTGTACCAGGAGCTGAGGATCATTGTATAAAAAGCACTCTATAGGAACAACATCACTTATCAAATAAAGTATTTGCGAACTACAAACTTTATTCAGTCTTGTATTTCACTCGTTTTCTAATTTCGAATTACCGGATTTTATCAGCTGATAATCGGTAGTTCCATCGATATCGAATGACCAGTAAGTTACAGCTTTCTTACGTTGGAAATCTTACTTTGGATATTTCTGTCATGTTGTTCTAATGTATGTGTATTTGTTATTTGCCTGTCACAGGTGAATATATCATGTGACTCTTATCACGGTTCATAAAACGCTCCAGGTTATAAAATGGATCGAATGAGTAGGTGTGATATCAAGCACAAATTTAATACACTTGTAAACAAATAGGATAAACAGTGTCTCCATATGCAGACAATACTGCGCTGAATAGATCTTTTCGTGGCGTCACAAAATCGCTGATTAAAACTTCCTTGATGTACATGTAAAGAATCAGAACCCAACGGCATATTTCCCCTCTATGAATGTTGTGTTCTTGCGTAATATTCTTCTCACATATGGGGTCAGGTTAACTCAGGAGTATAGTAGAGTGTCTTACTATTGAACAGAGTCTCAAATTTGAATCTGGCCTTGGCCAGCCTAGATCGGCTGCTGCAAAAGTCGTGGGCAAACGGTTTTAACTTCGAACCCAATGAGGGCAAAGCTCGGATAAACTTTTGTTGTGAGTTCTTGGTGAAGACACTTCACTATTGTCTATATTCTATAAAAAGCTTAATAGTGAGTAAATGGTATACAAATTGAGTGGAAATTTGTTCTAAAATATGACCTCCAGAGTAGTTGTAGTTAAAACTAATTTTTGTGGGGATCCCCCCTCCCCGAACTCAGGGACATACCGTAAACTCACATCTTGTTCCAGTCTTTAGGCCATCGATGACTCCGTGATAATTGCAAAACTGCCCCTAGTCTTCCGACAATACAATGCTCCAAAGATAATGAGCATATTTCATTTAATTCTTCACTCTTTTTTTTTAAGAACTAATAAGGGAAATGGTAAAGGGAAAAATAATATATCTTTGGAACTCGAAAAAGTTGGTGTAAACCACTTTATTGTGACACTGTACACTGGTTATTAAAACGATTTTGTAACAGAGAGTTAATCTACATCCTCCTAGAAAAGCGCTGTAACTGTAATTACTAAAATCAAAATCTAAATTTTATACATTCAGAATTGTAGGTTAAACTGGCATTGGATGCTTTTTCTGATATTTGTATATATTCAAACTTACGTTTAAAGATAAGCATACGGTTATGTGAACAAATAAGCAACATTCGTGTTAAATTGCTTTGGGGTGAAGCATATGAAAGCTTGTACAGGTTGTAAAAATTTATTTTAAATAATTTTAAGCCGTTTGTTTTGTTTTGTTGTTTTTTTTTTCTATAACGCTAACTTTTAAAGTTTCTAAATACCTTAGGAGTTTCAAAGATTTTAATAGTGAATGATGATTGAATTTAAATTGTTCATCTAGAGTTGTCATAATTTGTAGCTTACGCCTCTATCGGATTTTTCTGTAATTATCTCAACAATCTAGGTTAAACTAACAACGTCAATGAGAAGTCGCAATATACGTAAAAATCAGCATTAAAATTGAAAACCTCGATGCTATAAAGGACCTGGCTTCTGACGTTTTCATTGTAAACATAAGTGAACATAAAATAGAGTATATATGGGTTTGGCTGGCCAGCATTGGCTAATAATGTAAGTAATTTTTTTAGGAAAAAGGAATCTTTTGTGAGGTTATCCTAGGGTAACTGAAAAAAAAAAAATATAGAGACACTCTTTTTTTGATAGAATTGCAATCCTTTACCAGTCTTGAGTTTGGAACACTCATTACTGAAAGTAGCACCTGACTCTTTGGTGAGGAATTGAAAGTACATGTTTCAAACACACGTAAGTCCAGAAAATGCTGCGGCTCATATCCTTTTCTCTACACAGAAGCTGACATCCAGGTTTCATCTATACTGATAAATATAGGTCTGATCATGAGCACTCAGAAATTTAAAGCTGTTGAACTTTTAATATCATGGTGTTTACATAGGTTTACTATGGGAGCTGAATTAGTACCGTGAGTCCATTTGGACGAAGCAAATTGGCAAGCTTATGATGAATATATGCTAAAAGTTCTAACATATATTTTTGTGAAACGTTTAATCTAAAATAGAATCTTATCAAAGTATCTATGTCTACTATATCGGCCATGTTTTATAAATCAGTCTAGACGTATATCCTATATATCATAAATGAGTCTCCATCCTATCTCGTAACAACTCAATACTATCTCGTAATAACGCAATATTATCTCGTAATAACGCAATGTTATCTCGTAATAACGCCATGTTATCTCGTAATAACGCAATGTTATCTCGTAATAACGCAATACTATCTCGTAATAACGCAATGTTATCTCGTAATAACGCAATGTTATCTCGTAATTACGCAATACTATCTCATAAAAACGCAAATTTTATTTTTTTACCTGGCGCTATTGGGCTTCCGTACTTATCATTCTCTACGCATGGAAATATTTTTGCCGGTGCCTTATGATTGAACATCGTGGTCTATGAATGTACGGGCATATCGCTTTTTACTGTAACAGAAGAGAGGGTATATACTTATAAGTGATATAGTGATATCCTGCAAGGACAAATGGTAAACTATATGGACAACTGGAAGTTCACATTAGGTTATAGGAATAACATTATTGGATCCTTTACGGACGAGGGGAATTTAACATTAGCACATAGGAATAGCATGATTGGCCGTTACACGGATAATATTAGCCCACAGGATTAACATTAAGAGACTGAATACGGACAAAAGAAAATGTGATGTCAAAATTGTCCATACGATTAATGGTATAGGACTATACGATATTACACCTACTGATAAATACATACTTACTGACCAGAACCCACCTTTATAACCAACACCTACGTGTACAAACCAATACAAAATGTTAGTGACTAGTATCCACATGTACTGACCAGTACATACACGTTCTGACCATCAAACACACGCCTGTTCAGCAATTCAACGTGTGACTAACCATCATATACATGTACAATCCATCACCCAGATTTACTGACCAACACAGGTCTTACTGGCCAGCACCCACGTCTACTAACAGAAACTCAAGCCTACTAACCAAGTCATTCGTTTAAATGAACATCCATGCTTACTAACCAATACACCATCTTTCTAACCAGCACCTATGCTTATAGACAAGCATCCACACATATTAACCAGTATACAGTGTTACTGACCAGCCTCCATACCTACAAACAGACGTGAAAGGTAAAATGTGGAGTTAGGGGGTAAATTAATGAGGAATAACACCTAATTTTAGAGAGACAAATCAGTCACTATCACCACTCAACACTCACCTTTATACAAACCAAACAGAGGAAGGGAAGTATATTGGACAGGATGCTGCCTAGTAACTACATCTTCAATATCTGGATTTAAGTCGTTTGTCGCCAGATACTGGCATGCATGCATAAATCTCATTTTGTGGTGTCATTTTCAGAAGATATGCATATTTGTTTTGCTGATGTTATAAATAGCTCTAGTATATATTTCATATTGAAATATAGAAATATATCAGTGGGGGAAAAATTATATCGCCACAGATGCGAAATCACTGTGCTAACTACTTTCTTTTCCCATTTAGGAAATAGAGCTGTCCTTACGTATGTATTTGTAACTTTGCATATCCATATTTAGGTTTATTTCATTATTCTTCTCTTGTTCCTTCTTTCTCTCCATCAGGATGAACAAATTTTAAAATTTGTGAAAATTATCACTTTATTTGTCATTTTTTTAAAATCAATTTGGTGGCACCATCAAGAAATACCTATAAACGAAATCCAAATATCAAAAGGTATCTTCCTATATTAATATTTTAATAATTAGTTCCACATGAATCATACAAATTGTCAGTGACAGAACTGACATAACCTGTTTCTATGCAATATTTTGTGCCGTATACCTCTTACACTCTATGGTATATGGTACACATATTAAGGAAAACGTCCTCCTCATTTGCAATAATTACATTGTTGTAATAGTTACTTTAACTCTCATAGTAATCATAATCATATTTGAAAATGATGGTAAATCGGGCATTAATGACTATTTGGTTGTAAACCGAAATTAAGCGACATCAAAATGCGGTTGCTGCAGCGTATAGTACCTAACCAGACTGCAGATTTGCCAAGGATACACAAGCAATTGCGTTTGAATGCAGAAATGAATAAAATAAAGAACCAAAATCCTTACAAGTAAAGAATCAGTCTAGTCTTTTTTCTATTAAAAAAAAAAAAAAACATCCAACGCTCGGAAGGATGTCGGATATGATCACTGTGATGTTTTTACAGAACCCCCTCCCCATTAATGTCAGCTGTATGAATCCACTCAAGAAATTTGTTAACAAAACTAAAAGTCTTATTTCGTATGAAAACAGTCATTAGTTTGACAAATACATAATACTAAAGTATTGTATTAACAAACTAAATTCGTAAAATGTCGCTGTCCTAAAATGATGGTAACATATTGGATTAGCAGCAGAGAGGGTGAACAGACTCTAGTTGGTTGTCCGTTATTTTCTCAAAATTAAAGTTCCTACGAAAATGAAATACAAAGTTAATAACACCAAACCGAAGTCTCTAACCGACCGAGAGTCTCTCTAAATTGTGTTAGCTCATTTTGTTACTTTATCGCTGCCGTTTTGTTTTCATTTTTTTTTTATGCGTATTCGTTTACTCGTCGAACACTCACTGTTAGTCGTTCACCCTCTCTGCTGCTGCCTTGATTTTATCAAGGACCAAAAATTTTATCGAGACCTATACGATACCTAGATCTGGGGTCATGTAAATTTATCGTTATAAATCCGTGTGGGATAACTTGTGCTTTTGAAAAAGAGTTTTTAAACTTAATCATATCCATATCCCCTGAACACAAAGTCTGATGAATGTTTTGCAGAGTATGTGTATCAACGCCGCTAAACACAACTGAAACATTGCAGTTATCTCTGATCACTTTAGGAATTTGTGTATAACGCTGAGTGACATAAATCACGTCTGTGTTTTTGTGTCTGCCTCGAGAAAATATTCTGGCAGGATTTGATTGTTTATCCAGCATCACATCATCGTATACTACCAGATTATTAATAAATCCATCTAGGTCATCTACAGATGGGGCTTCATCAATATCGGTGATAAAATCAATAATATCATTACCGTCTTCATCTCCTTGACTTATGTCAAGGAACCTTGCATTTTCATTAAAATCTTTAAGTACTTCATAACATCGTTGATCATCTGCAGATGGTGCCACTAAATGTAATTTATCCCACTTGAGCCATCTCATTGTTAGATTAAGTAACAACTGAGTTTTACCACTTCCAGATGGTCAGATTATTATCATCCTGATAGAATTTGGTACCGCTGGATGATGCTTAACTGGCTCTTGTTTGCGTGTCGCTTAAAAGTCAATAATATCATTGCTGTGCAGAGCACCCACCCCCACCAGTGGATTAACAACAATAATAACAAAAAATAGCAAGCGCGCATTTACAGGTAAGTGTGTGAAATGTGGTACACAAAAATACAAATTTATTTCGTCCCGGACAGAGTCAGGTGGTGATATTGCTGCTTCGTTGGGAAAATTACCAGGAACTCCATGGGCCAAATACCCTGGTGAGAAACATCTTCCTGGCTATATTTACTGTGGTCCTGAAACTCGCCTTGATATCCGACTCGATAACCAAGACCAACCAAAACCTGGAGAGTATCCAATAAATGCGATTGATCAAGCGTGTCACGTTCATGATGTTGCCTATAAAAATAAAGATTTACAACAACGACATATTGCAGATGTGAAGTTGATTCACGCGCTGAATTCCATAAAAAAATAAATCTCTCAAAGAAAAACTTGCTAGCTTTCTAGTAAAATCTGAGATGAAAGGTAAACTAGTGCTAGGGGCTGGTAATTGATCAACGGATTATTAAAATAATGGAATCGGTTTATTATAGTCCAAGAGGATATTGGAGGGGTTAAGCAGCGATTAGTAAACTTACTGATGCAGCAAGTTACTCACGTTCTGTTGCTGCAAATTGGTTAGCACGACAGGCAATATGGCAAATCTATCTACGTCCACCTAAATAAATTCAGTACGCGTATTTTGATGTCAGCGCTCCCAATGAAGTTCATCAAGCAGATATTTTGTTTATATCGCATGATACTATTAAAATACACAGACGTCAATCACGCGCATACAAATACGCGTTAACTGTCGTTGACGTTGCAAGTAAATATAAAGAAGCAGAACCACTCTCAACAAAGTCAGCAACTGAAGTTGCATCTGCGTTTGAACGAATTTATCAACGACGACCCTTGCGGTGGCCACAACTATTACAGGTTGATCCTGGCAAGGAATTTCTTGGTGCAGTATCATCTTTGATGAAAAAAACATAATGTCAAAATCAGACAAAGACATACAGCAATTCATCGCGATCAGGCAATCGTTGAACGATTTAATCGAACACTTGCTGAACGGTTATTTTGGTATCAGTATGCGAAGGAAATAGTTCAGAAAGACAAGAGATATCGTGAATGGGTTGCGCGATTACCAAGTGTGATATCTGCGTTAAATAATGAAATTACTCGTGCAACTTCTATGAAGCCTACCAATGCGATCACAAAGAAACATACCAATAGAACGAAATGACTCCTTCTCAAAACAACAACCAGTACTAGGTAATGTGACTGTAAGATATTTATATGAACCCGGTTAACTTGAAGGTGGTAAAAAAGAGCAACTGATCCCATCTGGAGTGCAACACATAAAATTTCTAACGTGGTAAGATCCGCGGGTAGACCTGCAATCTACAGATTAGATTCAACTGCTCCTCAGCGTGGATTTATACGCAAACAATTACAAGTAATTCCTGAAGACACACAATTACCACCGCGGTCACTTTTGTAAACTGGCTCCTTGACGTCGATTACACTCAAGACAGGTCAGTATCACATTTTCGCGTGTGTGACCAAGACTACTATTAATTCTATCCACGGTAAACTGTCTTGTATTATTATTCGAATACTACCACAACATATTACAGTTACAGCTGGCACAATGATTATTCTGTCTTTGTTTCAGTGTCATAATAAATTCAGCATCGAGATCAAAGTCGCGTTTATTTTTTTTTTTTGGTCACATTGCTTATAACCAGATAATTTTTTCTTGACAACTTCGTCGCTGACATCGTCAATGACTATATCATCGCTATTGTCTATGATAATCCTTCGTAGCTGAGATATTCTTCTAACTCGAGACAATGCGAGATAAACTAAATTTGACCACTCGATTCTATTATCGACAATCCAAATATTTGTATCAGAAATAGTTCATCCCTGTGACGAATGAATCGTTATAGCGTATCCTAAAGTCCACGGAGTTTTGTCGATCGTTAACGCGCTCTCAACAGCACTGACAGGAAATTAAACAATATCATTTAACACAAGATTTTGTTTATCACCGCAACCTGGAATTTCAACATCGATATTCTGTCGTCGAGCATCTGCTGGGCGATAACACAATGGTACTGGCAAATCCGAAAATCTTTCCTTGTGTAACAGAAATAATTGTTTTTGAAGTTTATCACGAACTATCTTCCGACTTGCAACTATCAAATCAGCAGGTCTCCACAAATACTAAAAATCATTCATAGGAGTTTCGGGAATTACTTCAGGAATTAACTCACATTGTATTTTACCTGGTTGCAGTCTGATTAGCTTTTTAAACTCTTTCAGTGGTTCATCAATTGCTCTATGATCATTAGTTGTCTCCTCATAGTAATCTACGAACGTTTTTAACCATTCATACGGAGAAGCCCCAACAAATGGTGGCGGTTGACCATGATCACAACACATTATCACAGCAGTATTTTTCGTCAACAACCAGTCAAGAAATGTTTTTAATGCTTCCAACGAAGCAGTACAAATTTCATCCCAGATAATAAACTTAAGAATATATTTTTCACCCATCCGCGATGGAGTCCATACGTCTCCGCACCATCTGAAGAAACTATGATAAGTTTGAGATTTTACCGCTCGTTCGTTCATTTCTCTGGCGAACCTGTGTGTGGGTTTTAAAACAATCATATCTGAACTTCTAAATAATTCAATCGCGCGTGTTGTTTTACCAAAACAACCACACCCATTAAGGTAAACGGTTTTATGTCTGGCGACAGGATCATATACCGATGGTGCTAACGATTTTAACACTTGATTGTTTTTCTTATGTGTGTTTTCTTAATCTCAACGTCGGCAGATTCAGAATAACTAAATATATTTGCTTGTTTTATTCTTCATGATCCCCATTCACCAGCGCCAAGTAATTTATCTAGCAAATCCAAATATTTTTTATTTATATAAAATGAATCTGTGGCAACTCTAACCGCGGTATCAACAAATTTGTTTATCATCGATAATAAGTTTATCGAAACGTACGCGAGCATCGAAGATCTTAAAAGAGTAAACTGCAGCGACTCACCATCAGTATAACTCACAATTGTACCTAATTTAGTTCCATCCGACAACCAAGCATTACTGTGACTTATAAATGTGTTTCTCTCCGTTGCATCAGCAATTATAAAATCAAGTTCATTATCGTCCATAATTAACCTTGTACACGTTCGTTTATGATCACACGCACCACCCTGAGTAAACTTACCAATTATTTTTCTGCCGAGATCCTTTGCAACTTTCTCATTATTTTCTTTTCTGTATTTAGATACATTATTAATAAGTTCAGTAATTTTATCCTTGTCAAGATTAGGAAATTCTTTCCTGATATCTTTTTCTGCATCAAACTTATCTGGTTCTGGCAACCAAACTTGTTTCTGCGGACGATACCATATTATCGCTTCACTTACAACCAACGATATTAATATTTTTACATCAATCATATATCGTAATAGTACTATTGGAGCCCGACATTTTTCTGAAAAATGTCTTCCAAACCAAGCATAAACAATCGGATGGAGATCCCCCTTAAACGAAAACGACTCTATACAGGCGAATCCAGTCAGATCAAAGTCTGGTAAAGTACCATTTATCGCAACTCTGGTCATCTCGTGTGTTGGATGCCCAAATCTCTTAAAGTATTCAGAACACTCTCCGTATCCAAGAAAACTTCCAGGATAACATGCAACCATATCAACCGAGATAACATCGTTGTAATCGTATTTGGTATTCCATAATCCGCCGTGTCCGTATTCGATACAACTGTGTTGAATATCTTCAAGAAATTCCAATCGTGTCGGTTTCCATGAATTTTTCTCCTGAGCAGCGTGGGCAGCAACTGATAAAACGGTAAAACGATTATTCAGTAATTGTTCAGCCCTGACATCGTCAGTATATTTCAAAGTAAGATTTTTCATTTCTTCGTGGAGTGATTCTGTACGATAAATTTCTCCGCTAGGTCGTACAAACTAATCGTAGTTCACAGATTCTGAACTTTGAAACAGCCAAACAGATACAGGGTCACTCTTACTGATATTTTTGATAAAATCAAACATACAATCATTATAAAATTTAACTGTTCTGTCTCGTGGAAATATTGTTACCGCGGACGTCCATGCGTGTGCGTTATGATCAATAATCGTTATCGGGGCTCCCCTTGATTCATATTTCGATTTGTACAAAATCTCTCCGGTTAACGTCTTCACTGTTATTGGGAATTTTAATATTTTTTCCAGTTCAGCAACCTCGCTGATAGACGCTCCGGAATCTTGAACTGTTTCTGTCCCGTATTTATTTTTTTACTTCTTAGATCCGTTAAATCGTTTCCACGTATCGCGTTTGTGAAGTGCTCTGTAACTCGCTCAGCTACACAATTTATCCTTGATAGTTTCATCGGTTTGAGATCATCAACGCTAGGTCTATCATTCCGCGGATGCAACGCATAAACAACTGCAGTCAAAGGATACGTTCGTTCATAATATGGTTTGTCAATACCAGTCAATGTTCCTGGTTTGGAACTTTTATTCAACGTGACGATGCTACTTCCAACATGTCCTGACTGTGTCAGGCGGACAAGGTCACGTTTGTCACGGATAATCCAAGTGTCGTCGTCTGTCTGCACAATAAATTTTATTAGAATAATATATCGCTGATCGTCGAGATAGTCAATAATCTTCCTTCCTCGCTCGTCATTCATTGTAGCATCGACAACATTTTTTATTCTAAATGTTGACCACGTATAAGCCGCACCATCGTCGTGAAATTCCTTCTTGGCTTTACTGATACGATCAGTTATATCAATATTCAGCAAAGCCAGATCTTGCAGCGAAAACCTAAATTTAGGTTTCGACAGTTTGTAAAGATCGAATCTGGCTCTAGAAGGCTTCATTGCAGATAATCTCTCAAACTCCTCCATATTATAATTAAGACAAATATATATTTAAATTGAAGTATATATATATAAAGTATATATATATATATATATATATATATATATATATATATATATATATATATATATATATATATATATATATATATATATATATATATATATATATATATACATATATATATATATATATATATATATATAATGATTCAAGCAAGCAATAAATGCGGGTGGCTGATGATCGGTTATACAGTTTGTAACAAAGCCTGTGTAAATGAATTATGTGGATACCACATGCAAAGTATTCACAGAGGGAGTCTAGGACCAAAACCGTGCTTAAAATGTGTTGGGGTTAGAGGAAAAACTCAGTTGTGTGTGCAGTGCGGTGGTAAAAGATACAGAGAGCTGAAACGGTATTATGATAAAAAAAATAATACCGATTGTATCGAATCTCCCATAAAAACCGCCGTAGATTATCTAGCTAGATTTTAAAAATAATGATTTAGACAAATAATATTATTATATAAATGAAGCAGATTGAATTTGTGAAGCATCCCATCATCAAGGATTATGAGGCATCTCGAGATGGTATCATCAGGAACTGTCGATTAAAAAACCAGTCAGTAATGTTGAAAATACCGGTTATCTCAGATTTAATGCTGGGGGAAAAAGTATTACTCACATAGATTCATGTACGAATGTTATTATGGAATAATCAAAGATGGACTTTTGATCGATTACATCAGTGGCAGAAAACTTGATAATTTTTTATTTAACTTACAAGCTATTACACAGAGTCAAAATTCTGTACGAGGGGGTACTGGAAAATATTGTAAATTTCCTAGGGCTAAATCTGTAAATGTAGATACAAGCGAAGAAATAATATTTCAATCAATAAATGCAGCTGCTAAATATTTTGATATTCACTCGCGTTCGGTAAAATATGTCGCAGATAATATAACCAAATCGACATTTTCAAAGAAATTTGATCAGCAAATTATATTTAAATATCATACACATGAAGATAACTGTCCTCGCTGATAGAGTAATTAAGCAGTTGTCCCGCTTGTTACTGCGTAATATTACATTACTGCAGCGACTATTTGTGTGTGTGTGTGGTATTCGGTAAATTAATTGTCAGTATAATTTATAAGAGAAGGATATTTACACATTTTCACTCTGATAAATTCAGATTGATCACAAGTTTGATATATACATGCAATCCAGGTAGGTTATTTTTATATCTTCAATGTAGCCGTGCAAATTACAGGTAGGTTATTTTTATATCTTCAATGTAGCCTTGCAAATTCCAGGTAGGTTATTTTTAGATCTTCAATGTAGACCTGTATGTACACTCAGCCGCAGCTCAATAGGTCACGTGACAGCTGTTTACAAACGACATCCGGCAGATTTATTTTAGAAATTAAAATAAATTCACACTGTAGTTTATTTATTCAACGTAGGTAACTTCTGAAACGTGTGCGAGATTTATTTTAGATCCACACTGCGGTTTATTTATTTAGTATAGGTATAGGTAACTTCATAATAATTTCTGAAACTTATACTTGTAAGAATTGGACAGTGGCGCAGTGTTATAACGTTGGATTATCATATTGAGGCCTCGGGTTCGACTCCCTTGATAAACGTATCGTCGACGGTGGGCATTATGATGCCAATATTTCTTAAAGTGGGGGGTTCCAAACCCCAAGGAATTTCATGTACACTTCCTCACCACATCAAACACGTGGTGGGTGTTGTTTTTCACTCACCCCGGGATTTTGATATTGGGGGAGTGTACATGAAATTTAAAAAACCTAGAATTTCTAAAATTTTGTTTCGTACATTTAGGAATTCGCCGGGAGTGTATCTACGAAAACTGGAACCCCTCAAAAATTAACAGTAGGGCGTTGTGAGCTCTTTAACCTTGTGACCCCACTGAAAGGTACCCCACACAAGGACATTCAGAACGAACGTCGCCGGAAATAAAAGTCTTATGGGGTGCCTGTGGGCCATAAGAAAGGCTTATACAAAAAACTAGGGTCATCAATGGAAGGACCCAAAAAACTAGGACCTCATGGGCTTTATTGGCAATGAAGAGACCCCGTGGAATGGTTGACCGATCATCATTGCTGCTGTTTATTATTATTCTGATTCAGATTTATATTCAGCAATATTTTCATTCTAATTCAGAAATATTTTTATTTTTCTTATTAATATTTTTATTTTTGTTATTTTTCTTCTGATTCAGATTTTTATTTTTATTAATCTGATTCAGAAATATTTTCTATTTTTCTGATTCAGAAATATTTTTATTTTATTCTTAATATTTTTATTTTTATTTTTGTTATTCTGATTCAAGAACATTTTTATTTTTTTTACATTCAGAAATATTTTTATTATTTTTACATTCAGAAATATTTTTATTATTTTTACATTCAGAAAATTTTTATTCTGATTCAGATTTTAATTTTTGTGTTCAGAAATATTTTTATTCTGATTCAGAAATACTTTTATTTTTATATTCAGAAATATTTTTATTCTGATTCAGAAATATTTTTTTTATATTCAGAAATGTTTTTATTCTGATTCAGAAATATTTTTATCTTTATTTTTATATTCAGAAATATTTTTTTATTATTTTTATTATTTTTACTCTTCAGAAAATTTTTATTTTGTTTTAAATAAACATTTATTATATAATGAATTACGAAAATATCAATGCTGTTATTTCTGCGATTGAAAAATTACAACATGACGGTATAAAATTGCCTGATGAACTTAATCCTAAAAACAATATCTGTGATTTTGAATCATTACAACAACGAAGATTTGAAAACAGGTATACATTACCAGCCGATTACAAATTCATAAGTTGATTCAACAATCAATGACGCAATCCTTGGCATCAGTTAGAAAATTAGGTCAGAATTATCTCACGAATATGAAACAAATTGAATTGTGAATGCTCGTATAAGACAGTTGAGAGAGATTATGTCTGCTTGTGTAGTCGGTGATGATTGTGAAAGTGAAAGCGATGTCAACAGTGACTGTAGTGACAACGAAACTAACGCTGTCACCGTGACTAAACAAGAGGGATAATTCATTTCTGACTACAGTAAAAAAAAAAAAATTATTTATTTTTATTCAGATTCTATTCAGTCAGAATCAGATTTATTTTTTATTCTGATAACATTTATTCAGAATCAGATATTTACTTTTTATTCTGATAATAATACTTATTCAGAATAATATTTATTTTTTATTTTGATAATAATATTTATTCAGAATCAGATAATAATAATAATATTTATTTTTTATTCTGATAATAATATTTATTCAGATTCTGATAATATTTATCCAGAATCAGATTATAATATTTATTCAGAATCAGATTATAATATTTATTCAGAATCAGATTATAATATTTATAATTATATTGATAATTCGTTTCTTAAATCGTGAATTTTTTCTTTATTATCAATAAATATATGTCTGTTAAAATACATCCACAGAAATTCCTTTCACTATTTCGGAAGCCTCATAAATGTTCGTTTTTCTGTAGTAAATTCATTACGTTTCGGTTCTGGTGGACCCTGATAAACTGGCGAGATTTCTGGCCAGCTAAGCACAGTTCTAATCGATGATTGATAAATATCTACAGCGTAATCTGGCGTGGATATTTCTATCGCGGCTGATAATGTTGGTTCGTACACAGTGATAGCTATCTTGGAATCTTTTTCCTGTAATGGATTGATTCTTCGCTGGAATTCTTCGTTGATTTGCTCAATCTGATAACTGCCAGTGGGAATGCCAACAACTTGACAATCGGGAGTTCCATCTAGTTTATTTTTATTTGCAATTACTAATGAGTTATTTGGTTGTAATCCACCGAATGATTTTTGATCTGATATTTGGCCAACTATACTAAAATCGTAATTGTGCTAGCGCTATTTCGCTGGCAGGAATTGCAGTTGGAAAATTAATACTGAACTCTGGGCTGATTGAGCTCGCTGATATCATCATTGTTTTTAGTGACGATCTGTCGTAATAGCTCGTGTGATATCTGATCGTTCGTTGACGTTTGTTATTTTTAAATCAGGATTTTAAATCAGAATTCAGTTCTATCCAGGCTTTCAAATAATTCATTGTAAGTTTTTATTATCGTTGTGAACTCTTCATTGGATATTATTCCGTCGTTGAGATACAACGAAATCATCGATGATAGTTTAGAGTATGCTAACATTGCTGTGTTCAGTTTTATTGTATACTCGTGTAATTTTGTATTCGTGCACGTAGCTATCTTCTTCGCGATGATATTAAAAATACCAGTAATTGTTGTTGTGGATGAAACACAGATTGTTACAACTGCTGGTGATATCATTGTCACCGCGGATAGTAATATACCAGTTCCAGCAATGATCGCAGACGCTGAATAAACAACTACATCGATGACAGTTACACGTCTACGATATTTTTTTACTTGCGAGTTGTACTCGTCAACGATATTTTTTAGTTTGGTTTGCAACAAACATATTTGATTGTACCTGTATTGTTGAACGTCGATCATCATCATATTAAGTAGGTTCCGCGACTAATTGTATTAAGTAACTATTTGAGGTGTTTCAGCGACAAATTCCAGACACCACCAGTAAGACGCCGCGGTTAATTTTTTATCAGATGGTTCCAGTATAAATATTTCTTCATCATCTTTATTTAACACAATAGACACAGTTCCAGAAAAATCATCAGTTGAATGACGCCATGGATACGTGGCATATTTTCTAGATGCTGCAGAGCTGAACACGGACAGCCTGTACATACCAGTGACTTTCACGTATGTTTGATAGTGTTATTTTGCTGTGACCATGTTGATGATCCTGATGATACTGTGTATACTTGCTGGATAATCTGCTTGTGAGGAATTTTGATCAGATTAGTTTTTTGAACGATATCAAGAATATCATTGAGTCTCGAGTTAAGTTCGGCGAGTTTTATGTCAACGTTTGCTGGACTTCCAAAAAATTCAATAATGGTTCTGTTGACGTTTCTGCGAAAATTCAGAAACAGTTGCACGTGATTAGAAAATTCAGTTCTAAATGCGATCATTCCATCGTTGATTGTCGTCAACGATGTCATCGGACGTTGCTATCGTCGACGTATTTCTTCGTTGCAGCGTCAAAATCTGATTCTGGTGTTCTGAGATTATTAATTCCATTGTTGTTCATGTCGAGAAATCCACGCATCATACCACCGTTAACTGATATGAACTTGGATTCTTGATCATCGACGTATTTTTTTTATTTTTTTTTTCGTTGCAGCGTTTTTGTCTGCGGCTGGATCTCCAAGACCAGTAATTTTATTATTAGTCATATTAAGATCGCCAGTCATTGTATCACCTGTTTTTCTTACTCGTTCACCTATACTATCTCGTATCGACGATGGAGTAACAACACTAGGAAAAATTTTGCCATCTTTGCCGTATACAGGTATAATACCTTCTCGCGTTCCTTGAGCACGAACAGTAATATCGTTGATTGAAACATTGCTCGTCATTAATTTTCCTTCAAGGTTCTGAAACGCTACAAGTTCGTTTGGTTCAATATTTGCAAGATTTAAGAGGTCAGATAATTCATCATTTATCTGTTTTGTTACTTGCTTGAGTAAATCTTCACCTTTTTGATTTTGAAATCGCGTCAAGCACAGCGAGGGTTTCACGGCCACATATTGGTGGGTCGGTTATTTTTTGTGTTGGTAACATTGAATCACACACTTGAATATCACCAGCAAAATTACTATATCGTAAAAACTCTTTTGGTGGAGCTAACCCGTACGAGTCAAAATAAACAATTCCACGTGGATCAATCGCGTACGCAACCCAATGAGTACCAGGACGTGAACTTTCATCGAGATTAATGATACCAGTTTTAATGCTGTTTGGTTTACGCGGTAACTGATCACGCATAAAAACACCTCTGAAGTTTTTGATATTTAGTTTTTAGCAGCATCAAGTAAATCAAAATTGGAGATAGGAAATATTAACGTGTCCCGGGAAGCCTTAAACCCTTTCCGTACCACGGTGGAGTTCCTGGTAGTCTTAGACCCAATCCGTGAACGGATCGTCCCTTTTTTTTAGATCTTTTTATTCCGTGACCTGTTGCTTTCTTTAATGCCATCCCAGCAGCAGTTCCAACAGTGCCCAACGCAGCAGCCTTTGCAACAGCTGGAGCTGCAGCGGCTATCAACGCCGGTATAGCTGCAAGAAGTGGAAATATACAACCCGTCTTAGCGATATCTTTAATGGCACCTGCAGAAAGATTAAGTCGTATGCCGGTTTTTTACTGTTTGGCTTTATTGAAGTTCCTAAGCTGACGTTCTGTCAGTGATAGTTTATTTGAACCACCTGTGATTTGTTCTTTTTTTAGCGAATTTTTACTCCAGTTTTCTTTTGATACTGATTGCAGTTTTTTAATCTGACCAGGAGTCAGACTGATTTTGACATGCCGATATGACATTATAATTATCATGAGCGATCTAATTACATGTTTTCTACTGGGGCATCAACGACTCTTATGCGGCCACCAACACCTTCAAGTAGCATTATTTTATCTCTGAGTATAACAGCGATTGCTCTGTAATTAGCAATAGCTGCTCCTCTTGTTACACGAGCTCGAAAGTGTGTGTAAACGACTGATTGTCTGAACAAATCCAAATATTCCAGTGAGAAATAATAGATCGGATACAGCGTTGTAAAATCCTGCTGAGATATTTGCAGGCCAGTATCGACATTTTGATCGCGTCCCATGAATGTCATTAAGCGTTGACACGCGCGCGCAACATGATTTTGTTCGAAATTCAGTAATATATCCTCAGCTGGTTCTTGATGTCCATTTATTCTCAAAGAAACTTCAGAAACTCCAAGTTTGTCAAATATTATTATGGTACGTAACTGAGTTTACTCGTGCAGCATCTTGGAAAGCAATAAATATACGTCGCGGTGAAGAGACACCTTTCTGTGATGCTATCTGCCATGTGAATAAATCATTAATGTTACTTTGAATACTATCTATAGTCATAGTCAACCACGACAACGTTGATTTTCTGCCGCTGTCCATAAAAGAAAGTAACCGTTGTTCTTAGTCGATCGATGGAGTCATTACTGGCATCCACAATGAAAGCTTCGTCAGCGTTACTTTTCCGTGAAGTGCCGTTGTTGCAGCTGGATTAATTCCTTCAGCGTGCCATATTGCATCGTCGTCGGTGGCTTTTCTAACAAGTACTATAGTGTGTTTAGCGCCAAATATAACTTTGCGAACATTTTTGCAAAATCCAAAGATATGACTCAGCGGAATCACACATGAAAATGCTTCATTGTCGGTCAGCATTTCTCGGCGTGATGTATATCGCTAATTGTGATTTTCATTCATCGATGCAACTGCATCTCCAGCTGCATTCATTGTTACGTTTCTGCTTTCTGGATGATCAGTTGTATCCTTTGCAAACATCATTGATGGACCAGCTGATCTCCAGTAATTATCGCTATATCGCGCAAGGCCAAGTATCGTCGTGGCAACGTCGATTTTTCCAGGCATGATTCAATATTTCTTCCGTCAATCATGTATGTGGCGCTGTTAAATAACGCCATAACACCATTGTTAACAAAACCAACTCGATCACTAATTCCGTAATTTGTATCATCTACTTTGACGAGTCTACCTTTGATCTCAGTAAATGCTTCAGCGGGTAAGAAATATCTGCTTGTATCCTGAACTTGTAATTCGATTCTTCCACGTGCGTCAGGTACACGTGCGTCATAAGAATAATACTGATAATCACGCATAGACTCATCTTTGAATACTGGTGAGTCCATGTCAAATGCGGGATCAGATACATGTTTGAACATTATTATTATCGTCTAATACGAAGACCACTTCCAGCTATTAGACTAGCAGCAATATTTCTTTCTTTTTTTTTTCTGATATAGGTATACCAGCCAACTCTGCTAGTTTTTTTATTTGCAGCTTGATTTATTATTTTACTAACATTTGCAGGCATCACTTCCGTGCTGGGTAATTTTACTGGCCGATTTTTTCGTCGTATTAATCCTGCTAGTCTATCCCGGATTGCCGAAAACGCTTTACCGGCAACATCACCAGTATCTTTTTCACGAGCAACGTCAATAGCTTTCATCTCCAGTTGCTTTACAATCGGTATTGCTTTTGGGGCTAACTTTCTGAATAGACCCTGAACAACATCAACAAGTCCATCACCGTAAATCGCTTTATAGGTTGGTAATCGCGAATTTATCACTTTGACCATGGTCGGTCCACGTTGAGCATTATGTATAATCATCCTATTCCAATTACATACCTTTAATCACTGTGATAATCATCAACGATTTCATCAATGAGAGACCGATAACATTAATGTCCATGATACCGCCTGTAAATAATCGCTGACAAATCGATATTATCTCATTAATAATTTCTGGGGAATTATTACCGGCTCGTTTTCCCCCAGTCAGAATTTCTAGTCTGTCCACATCGGCAAGGGCATTATTGGGACATGGAGTAATAAGGCCACTTCCTCGAATAGCAATACCACTTCCAGTTGCGCCGGGAGCGTCTTGCCATTCTTCTTCCTCACTTGTTATTGGACTAGTTGTTTTGTTTTTTTTTTTTGTTTTTTTTTTTTTTTTTTTTTTTTTTTTTTTTTTTTTTT
>JAECUM010017416.1:0-11505 GCA_016617855.1 Megalonaias nervosa | reverse complement strand
CTACTGGAATTCATTTGAAGAAGAAATTGCAGAAAGTTAGAGTTGCAGAAGGAGGAAGGACAGAGAGACAGAAAGAGGATATAGGCAAATAGAAATAACAACGAAGAGATGGAAATACAGATAGAAAAGAAAAAAGGGGAAATACAGTTTAGATTTAAAAATTAGAACTGAAAAGTGGAAAGCAATCCCTATCTTTACATATAAGCACGCGTTTTAATGCTATCATAAATAATAGTACCAAAAGTTTTAGAGAAGAGGAAGTAGATTAATATGGCCAAGAGAGCATTGGAATTTATTTGTACAAAGTGTACTTATTGGCAATGCTAATAAAGTCTACACTTCATGGTCATTACAACAAAGTGTTAATTATGATGTGGTTAAGGAACGTATCTTGAAGAGTTATGAATTGGTATCTGATGCATGTTAACAAAGTTTAGTATTTCCAAAATGGACACTGGACAGACCCATGTCGAATTTGCAAGAGAAAAAGATCAAATACTGGATTGGTGATACTTGGCTGAAAAGGTTGATCAAGATTAAGATAACCTCAGACAGGTGATTTTAGTTGAAAGGTTCAAGAATTGCATCCAAAGTGACGTCATAACCGACATTGACGAGTAATAGGTTGAACGTTAGAAATGATGCGCATGCAGCTGATAATTATTCCTTTACTCAAAAATTTATTTTGTCTGTAAGTCTTCCTCTCAGCAGTTTCTGGTAAATATCATCTCAGTCTTGTATCAGTACTTTCAAGTCTCAAACTGGCACATGTTTTAGGCATCATACTTATGACAAGACCGATAAGGAATCTTTATCTCTTCCTATGTGCACTTATTGCAAGAAGAAAGTGCGTGTTATTTAAGATTGCTACAGAATGAAAAATAAGCAACATAATAAAGACTGACTTTCCAAATGCTCTTATTTTTATGAGGTCAAGGTCACAGTCCTGTATTGAAAGCAATACAATTGTTGGGTCAAACAAACCAGTCTGATTTTATTATTGAGAATTATAAGCCATTCATGTCGAAATGTTCTATATCATCCATGGGCAATTCTGCTAAGCCTATCCCTATTAAAATATTAACGGATTCAGGAGCTTCTCAGAATCTGTTATTATCAGGTACGTTGCCCGTAACTGAGAACAAAATCTAGTTAAAGAGTTCTTATACAGGGCGTAGAGTGCCGCTTTATTTTTCCTCTCCGGTGTAGCGAACTAATGGCCATTGGTTTATGAAACACAGTGATCCACCTACTCAGCTGCTATGGTCACCTACCCAATAAAGTTTGAAACCAAAGAATTAAAAATAAATAACAGTAGGAAGATGAGAAGAAAAAGAAAACATTACATATTTAAAATGCATTATAATTTAATTACATCATCCAGATAAGCATGCATAAATATGACACATATTTCACTGCATATAGTGAATAGCTGTATAATCATCTCCATAAAAATATTTACAATAAAAAATGCAACAAAAAGAAAGTCATTTCAGTCAAGTTGAATGTCATTATTCAATAAATACAAGAAGCTGGCCACAGCATGCATGTTCAGCCCACTCATGAACTATATTTAAAATGTTCGATACAACGGTATTAAAGTGAAATAAATTAAAAAAACTTTACCATTGAGGTTAATCTAGGATGTTAGATCAACGGAAGGACATAAACTTCCATCTAAGGGGGAGGAGTCTTGACAAAATGGCATCACATGAAGACATATGCAATACTACTGCATTGTTACATGAACACATCATCTTAGTTATCTTTATTGTCTGCGTGAACAATCTCTTGTACAGTCAGACAAGGTAGTTCCTTCCAAACTTGATGCGATGTCAAACTGTCGATTTGATTTTGGAACGAACATCAAAAAGCGAGACAATTTCATTTTTAAGATGTAAATGTATTTGAGTAATTCAAATATTTTTTTCTTTGATTATTCAGAGAAAGAAGCAAACAGCATTTAAGTTATCTGTTCTATAATTCCAATTAAATTTTTGGCCCTTAAGTCTAAGCAGTGCAAAAAACATACAAATGAGAAGTGGGCAGCAGGAATTGTTCATATGTTTACAATTTAAGCAATGTAAGGAAACCAATACTGACAATAGGAAACATCAAAATTAGGATCTTGAGTTAAAACTGACAAATATATTATTGTAACATACTAATTTGCTTTAACAGCAACAGCTACCAGTGAATATCATCTATAAGCATTGTAAACATTATGTAAAATGTTTAACCTCATCATTACAGCCATATACTATATAAATTGTAGCCAGTACAAGAAAGTAAACAAGTTTAATTGTTAACATCTCTCGGAACACATCAAATCACAAAAGGAATACTGTGTCATTAAATAAGCTTGATTTAGATATACTGGAACAAAAAGTCTTGACATAAAATTAACTCAGTTTAATGTTGTGGGATAAAGTTATCACCGATTTTTTTTAAAACAAACAAACAATCTTTAAAGTATACACGTTAACATTAACAGTGATTTCTTTTATTTTCAAGTGAAAAACTTGTGGATTTGTAAAAATATATTTCTGTTGGTGTTCTAATGCTCTAAAATATAATTATTTTGATACAGCAGAAGGTTCAAGCAATCCAGTATGATACACTTAGATAACATGTTATAATCATGTACTTTTGTAGATAATAGCAAGTGGATATCCTTAATGTGTGATCTCCTATACGTTCAGATCTTACATTCATCGACCATTGACCCATTTTAAACAGGAATTGTTCATCGGTTTACAATGTAAACAATGTAAGGAAACCAATACTGACAATAGGAAACATCAAAATTAGGATCTTGAGTTAAAACTGACAAATATATTATTGTAACATACTAATTTGCTTTAACAGCAACAGCTACCAGTGAATATCATCTATAAGCATTGTAAATATTATGTAAAATTTTTACCCTCAGCATTACAGCCATATAGTATATGAATTGTATCCAGCACAAGAAAGTAAACAAGTTTAATTATTAACATCTCTTGGAGCACATCAAATCGCAAAAGGAATACTGTGTCATTAAATAAGCTTGATTTAGATATACTGGAACAAAAAGTCTTGACATAAAATTAACTCAGTTTAATGTTGTGGGATAAAGTTATCACTTAAAAAAAAAAAAAAAAAAACAATCTTAAAGTATACACATTGACATTAACAGTGATTTCTTTTATTTTCAAGTGAAAAACTTGTGGATTTGTAAAAATATATTTTTATTGGTGTTCTAATGCTCTAAAATATAATTATTTTGATACAGCAGAAGGTTCAAGCAATCCAGTATGATACACTTAGATAACATGTTACAATTATGTAATTTCAACTTGTAGATATTAGTAAGTGGATATCCTTAATGTGTGATCTCCTATAGTTTTCCAATACTGATCGTCATGGGATCTTGAACTTAGTTGTTTGTGGTAACCATCAAGAAAGGAATTCACAGCTTTAGCGGTTTTTCGTGATCACATTTTTTTAAGCATTGCACATAAATTTATTTCAAGTGCTAAATACCTGGGACATCAAGTGTAATAAATTACATTCATAAAATTCTGCTGTTATGTAAAGTTAATTTGCATTGTTTGTTAGGTTTTATTAAAAAAAACAATTTTTTTTTTCATTACATACAATTGTTATATGTTTGGACGTTAATTAATTAAACGTTAATTTGGGTCTGGAACTAGGTTTATGAATTTCCTTAGTGTAATTTACATAGTGCAGTTTCTGCTTTCTAATAATAACTAACATTTATTAGTTTGTAAACATCATCATCATACAAGAAGGTTATTTTACATTAGGTAATAGGTTTTTTTAAATGCTAATTTTGACCTGAGGTCAAGTAGAGAACTATATAATCTTGTAACTGAGAGGATTTTTCAGTCGTACTATAAGACCCAGCACTTTTAAATTGAATTATAAGTTGTGTTCAACATTTTATTTTGGACCGGAATCTTTTTCTTGAATATTATTGAATTCAAGCGATTATTTTCTGTGGAAATACAAAAGTACTCTGATATAATTCTTGGATAGAGACATTAAGTGGAATTTATAGTGAATTCAAACCTTGAATTATATTACTGTGATTCAACTAAAGACTGTTGGAAAGTCAACACTATGAGCTACCACAGACACATCAACACCCTCAGCTTTGGATTTAATTTATTCTGGACTTTAAATTATTAAGACTTGTGTCTGTAATTTTAGGATTTTTTTGGATTTAATTCGTACTACTTTAAGTTCCTTTTATTTACATTTTCACCTTGTATTCTGGGGAAATAAATTATTTGTTGGATTTTACAAAGCTTATTGCTTTTCATTCTTTTGTGTTACTTACCTTAAGAGCAAATATTCATAACACCACCCATCCTCCTTCCTCCCCCTCCTCTGAACCATCATCCAGAAGGTATTCAATAACATCCGTAAGAATAAATCTTTTAATATATTTTATATTAAATAAAATTAAGAACTGGATACTTGCCAATTTTTTTTCATTAATCAAACATGCCATAACAAGGTAACTAAAGCTGGTATGTGTATATCTTGCTATGATCTGACCTTTAAAATTGGGACCTATCATGTAAGGGGGTAACGATACACCTGTCCCGCATATCGATACGATTCATGATACACAGCCTGCGATATGATACATATCATATATGAACTTGATGGTATTTCCATGTTAGGAAGGTAGGTGGTGCCCTTTTATGTATGTTGACATACTGGTTGTATTTCCCATATGCAGATAGAGATATAGTTATTACATATTAATATGCAATTCTCATCAATGACACTGAGCCTAATACAGACAATTTAAAACCAAATTACTTTCAAAAATACTATGGATCACCGCCATCTTACCTCTGTCTGCGTAGGTTCAAGTCTCAGTCTCGGCCAGTGTGGGTACGTTAGAAAGCTTGCCAGTAGCTTCTCGTGGGTCGATGGTTCTTTCCAGGGTTTTCCCGGGTTCTTGCTCCACCATTTATACTGGCCACCATGTATATCCTATCTTATGCTAAAATATGGCGTTAAACCCTATAACAGCAACAACTACTGGTTGTGCAGACAGAGGTATTCAAATAAATATCTATACAGTTGTATTTCTTAATTTCATTTTTGTCAGCTTTATTTAGTCAGGTTATCTTAACCCTGATATGTATATATGGTTTTGTAGCATCTGATCCACAAGACTAAATTGATTTATAAAAAAAATGAAAATTGCATTCTACTTTTAAATTGTCTGTATTAGGCTCAGTGTCCTGCCCTTTCTACATTTAACTTCAAAACATCGGTACCGCTGAAAGGGAGATTGAGTCATGTCGTCTATTTTCGCCCATCCAACAAGTACATCTGATACGTATTTAACACCATTTTCGCGCTCAAAAACAATCACTGGTATCTCTATTAACAATTTCCATGCTCCAATAATCCGATATACTTCATAACTTTAAAAATTATCATCACTATCAGGAGCCAGAATTTGCCAACCAAAACATAATGAACCACGCCAGGAATCAGATATTTTGGGTTTTCTAGGTAGCCCATAATGTTAAAAATTTCTTCACGGAAGGTTCAAACTACGCCATATTGCTTATTCAAGGGCACAATATGCCAATCAAATTTGGTTTAACAACCATTCATGTCTTGCTTGAAGTACCTAGATATGTAAACAGTTGCCTATCTGAAAAACAGATTTCCCGTCAAGGACAGTAAATAAAAAATTTATACTTTGCAGAGCACATTTTCATATATGCAGGACTAATTTGCAGGAGTTCTCGTGCATCACTGTTCTCCAAGTGTGCCAGTGCGTTCAAATTTGGCATGATTCAAGCAATCACACGCCCTGACTGCATCTCTGTTTGAGTAGTTTACATATCAATGACTTTTGTGCGAAGATTCTATATTAATTTGCCAGTACTTCCTGTTTGTCATGCAGGGAATAAGCTGCACTAATTCCTGATTGGTACTTTTTATTTAACCTGGACCGGAACAAGCAATAACCACCAATGAGATTTCAATGTAACTTATTTCACCGTGTGACAAAACGCTACAAACTCTGCTTAAAAGTGGTCACTAAATGATGAGTAAAATAGTTAATTATACTTGTGGAACACGTTTGGAATGTATCCTATATGCAGAACATGCTGCTGGGTTAAGATAATTAGCATGGAACGGGGGTGGAGGCATATTAGGAACGGGGGGGGGGGGGGCAGCTTACAAACCATATCAATCTGTGTTAATTTTAAGACGGCGAGCGAGTATTCTCAAGTCTTTTTCGATTTTGCTAATAAAAATGAGTACCTAGGACTGCAAATTCTGTTTCAGATGAATTCTATATTGAAAGAGAAAAGGCAAACTAATAATAATCATTCATGACTGCAAAGGACTAAAATAAGTTATATACAGTAAGTATCGTTTTGAATCGATTCTCCAGCTCTTATATTGAAATGTGTATCTTTACAGCAAAAGTATTGATGCATCAATATATCGATGAATCGTTTCACCCTTACTATCAAGTATATGCCATTGTCAAGTTATAATGTATATTTGCTTGTACTTTCATCATCATATTTCCTGAAGCTGAGAAAGCTACATATCAGATACATAAAACACATCAGATAAAAAATGTTTGCTGTACATGACACTCTGTCTAGCTATGATACATATCTGGGTTAAATATTAGCAAAAAGACAAACGATTGGACAAACAACAGTGCAGAATAATCAGACAGACTTTGGATAGCACAATGACAGCATCATCCTTCCAGCTATTTATTAATAATAAAGGGAAGAAAAAACGAATTATTAATATTTAAAATGAGGTAAGTAAAATCAAAGTGATTATATTTAAACCAATTATCTGACATTTTAACAAGCTGAATGTCATATATACCAAAACTTTGTGCTTTACATCATTTCATTATTTGAAGGACCATTTATCAAGCCCAACGTTGATATCTTTTTACTATGCAACAAAAGTTAGAAGCATTATAATAAGCTGCTACCAGGGTACCAGTCAATCATACCATGTAAGACATCACCCCTGATATATACTGATATATGCATTGCCTGAGCAATCACTGATCTATAGCATAATCTATCGGCAGTCAACAACGAGGCCAAGTTTTCAAGAATATCTCTCATACAAAACTGCTCAGATTTTCTTCTAATTGTGTTAGTCATACAATATTTACTCTGATGCCTTTCTCCTTACAAATGTATATACAGATAAAATCAAATGATCCTGTTTTTCAACATGTGTTGACCATCATTTCAGTGGATTGAAGAGTTATAGTAGCAGAGATATGCCCAATATGTTTGAACTAAGGGTACATTTTCTTTTAACAAAATAAATGTCTAATAACATTTGATAGTCAAATAAGTTTTAAAAACGAAACAACTTGATTCTGTCTGGATACACTTCCGCAAGGGAAAAGGCATCAGATTAACTACATTATGACCAAAGCAATTAGACGCTGTGTTGTGCAAATGTCAATTTTATGGGCTACCAGATAAAGAAGAATAGTGAAAAATAAGCCCCCCACCCCCCACTTCTGCTCTAGATTGACAATGGAACATGAATGCAGCAGACATTGTTCAGGAAATGTATGTGTGTGTGTGTGTGTGTGTGTGTGTGTGTGTGTGTGTGTGTGTGATTTGGATTTTTAATGTAGCTCTAACAATGTATCAATCATATCGCTAGGATGTCTGCAGTGTGAATGTTTATATTGATGTCTAACACTGGGACAACATGCCGCAGACACGTGGCATCATGTCCGACGCAGTTATACAGCACCTGCCTTAGCAAATGCAGGGCCCAAATTCGGATCATTTTGGCGGGTTCCACTGTAAGCATGGCATTTGGAAATAACCTTTTAAATAAGTTTTATACGATATTGAACTTAACATTTTCTTCTATCGCTTTAAAATTACTATAGTAGTAATAGTAAATGAGGTTTCTATGTCCGAGACCCCGTCCCCCCTCTAACCCTTCTATGTTAACATTTTGTCAGCAGCCTTTTCTAGCTCAAATTAATGACTTTCACATGATAAGGCTTTTCTAGCATATTTCTGACAAAATGTTTGTCGGGGGAAGGGGGGTCTCGGAGATTGAAACAGCTCATTTACTATTACTACTATAACCATATTTTATGATAACCTTTTTCATACCTGCTGACTCTCATTGGCAGAATATCTGTTAACATGCTGTCAATAATACGAAACTCGCGTATTAAATCGTCCATATCATATTTCATGCCTCGCAAATAAGATCTTATCTGATGAAGTAATGTTTTATAAGTGATACTTGCTGTTTTACAAGCATTTGTTTTGTCTCAAGTCAAGCCTCAATTTTCTTACACGCTGTTGAAAGAGAAACACCAACACCAGATATTGTTAATATAAACAGGTTTAATAATGCTCCACTTGAGATTATACCAGAGCTAGTCATTAGCAGTGGTAAATATGATATTACTCGAAGTATTCTACTGTAATACTTATAACACTGTTTTACACGCCAGCGGTTTTTGTGATAAAATTTGTAATATTGCATTAGTGCGTCAACATCGTGTTTTGGAATTTCTTCTGAAATATGATTGAAATCGACGATCTGTTTTTTCATTATACAATATTTGTTTACAATTTTTATATGATAGTAAAAGTTTTAGTACCAACAATTGAATCAAGAAACTCACGAAATTTATCATTGTTAGAATCAGCTGTAAAATGTCTGTACTTGTCATAAATATCTAACGTGGTATAATCGTATCATTTATCTGTTAGTACCTCATTGTTCTTTAACCAACTGTAGGAATCAAACTTGCCTTCTACTTCAAGTTCATACAAGTCTGTTTTATTTACCCAATAACCGTATTCTCTTTTCTATTTCATCAATAAATCCGAATACCAAACTTTTTTGATCCAACGTAAAATTTTTGAGAACAAGATGTTGTCTGATAATTGCGTATGCTACTGTGAAATTTATTAGCATTAATTTTCGGAGTCTGTCTCGTTCAACTGGGAGAAGACCAATAATATAAGCAACTTTTAGCATTAATTTTTCGTATGGTTTCGTCAGTATTTTCTCAATTTAATTGTAATAATTTCGCAATGACAATTGTCTAGAGAGTTGGAGCGATGGAAGTGGAACATCGTCTTCCTTACTTATGTCGTAATAAGAATCAATCTTTTCTTCCAACTTCGTTTGTTTGACTTCTTCAAAATCTTTTCTCGCTCAACATCACTGAAATTATCAATTTCCTTGTCAAAATTTGTGATTATTTCTAGAGATTTGTTAACAGTGATCGGATCGAATTCTGGTTTTTTACGTATCATTGGTAAAATTGCGTTTGAGTACACTTTAATAATTAACTCCGTATCCACTGTCATGCCAACGATTTTAACTAGGGTTTCTTTGTCGTGCTAGTACATACCAAGATGATTAAAAATATATCGTTTTGAAAAATTATTGTATAACTCCTTGTTTCTTTTTATTTTTATTATTTTAGTTTGCGCTAGTTTGTCAAGACGACTATGATTTTCGTTTATTCATCTTTCTTCCAGTGTTCTTGTATCATAAGCTCGTACTTTTAACAGATTTGATTGAATTATTGTATCAATATTTTCCTTGTCAAGCTCAATCAATATTTTTAAAGCAGGGTTTCAACTTGTTTTTGCTCTTCTAGACAATCATCAGGGTGACAATATCTGCTTATAATATAGAAGTTTATATTGCTTCTATTAATTGTGGTCCTCGCATATAGATAACGCGAATAAAATTGTTCATATCTTCTGGCAACTGAATATTAAATGATTCAATGACAAGATGTTTCATAACTACAATTTTATTCACCGCTCGTGTTTCGTAGTTACCATCATGTGTATTTAAATCACCTTTATAGCTGTTAAAAATATTATCATACAATTCTCTTGCAACGGTTATAATTGGTGGTTCTGACATTATTATACAATGTTAGATTAAATTTGATCATCGAGTGAGTATATTTGAAATGATGTCAGTCCTGGAAACAGATGCTCAGCAGCGACAACGTAAACTCGAAAATATAAGTACTTGTTAATGGTATTTGCAGTCGGAATCGTAAAATATTGTGTTGTTGAAATGTACGTGTTCTCCGTACTATACAATATTACCCAGTCGATATCATCGTTTGATCCTTCCAATCGCCAATTATAAATTCGACCAACACTAAAGTTTAATCGACCTCGCAAATAGAATTGCCAAATAGCAATTGCAATGGGACATTTAATTTTAATCCAAAAGTTTCCAACTTCTCCGTTAGTAGTCCATTCTTGTCAATCAGGGAAAGCGTAATGAGGGTAATTTTCAGGATAATGTGTCGATGCGCTTACCTCAAACCCAACTCGGTTATCAGTTGCCTTAAAAAATGTTGGAATATACCCAACATTATTTTTGGTTCGTTTTATAGCACCAGATATATTATCAACGTACGCCTTATTTGTTAGATCAATAGGGTTAACTGGAACATATATCGTTGTTATCTTGTTGTTTCTCATATTTATGTTACCTGACATTGGTCCACCGGATCGTTTTAAATACGGGGTGAGTTCTTTTAACTTAGCGTAACTAATAACATCAGTCTCATCAGCTGGTGGTGAGGTTGTTGGTAATCCAGTTATTTTTGAGTTATTGCTAATTATAAGGTTACTTGTCATTGTGTCGCCGGTCCTATTAAAGTCGTTATCGTCAACAGATTTTAGTTCCGCATAACTTACAGCTTGTGTGCTATCAACATTTGCTGGTGGATACACAGTTTCCAGCCCAATAATTTTTTTACTCCACATATTAAAATTACTTGTAACCGTTCCACCGGTTTTATCAAACTTGTTATTATCCACGTACTTCAGCTGTAAATAACTTATCGCTTGTGTTTGATTTTAAGTTTGCTGGTGGATATGCGGTTTCCAAATTTATAATTTTTTTCCTGAGATATCTAAGTTACCGCTTAACGTTCCTCCTGTCAATGATAGTTTATTATCGTCAACAGATTTTAGTTGTGCATAACGAACAGCTTGTGTATTAACAACATTTATTGGCGGATAATTTGTTTCTAAACCTAATACCCGTTGATTTGACATCAACAAATTGCCTGTCATTTTATCGCCAGTTTTTTTTTTAAGTAACCCTGATAAATCAATGCTGCCATTTGTTATTGTTGTACTTACAGCCGACGAATCTCCTAATGTTGTTCCAAATTTTGTAAAATAGCTCATTATTTGTTTATTGTCTGACAATTTTATATAAACTTAGTTTATAATAATGGCAAAGACATCGTCGATATTAAATTTTGACACAGAACGGCTGGTGCAACATAAACACAACAATGATCTGCCAGATTGTCATTATCTCGTTGTTGGGAGAACTGGATCGGGAAAAACAAATTTGCTGATGAATTAACTGCTGGGCGATAATTTTAACTACGACAGAGTTTATATTTACACAATTAATCCACAGCAGGAT
>JAECUM010017415.1:0-10296 GCA_016617855.1 Megalonaias nervosa | reverse complement strand
ACAGCTTGTAAAAAAAACCCAAAAAACTATCACTTCAGAAACACAATGTTCACTTACATTATAAAGAACTTTCACCAAAGAAATCCTCGACAGGTAATGTTCTCCAAATACCTTGATCCATATGAGATTAAAACAGCGTACTTTGGACTGCTTTATCTTGGGTGAAAACCCTATCAAATCTGATATTTCATGATAACAAGGTTATTGTCCTTAAGAATCTCGTAATCAATAAATCTAATTAAAAGCGTAGAAACTTTGTCATCTTCAAGGACGAGTTACCTGGTGTGCTAAGAGGATTTACCACATCCTTATAGGACACATCCCTTATAAGACAAATCCCTTATAAGGAAAATGGCTGAGAGTTTCTAACACCGTTAAACGTGAACATAAAGTAATATGTAAAAAATAATGTACATGTGAAAAGAATTTTTCCATATACTGCATTTAATTTTCGATCTACCACTGTGAAAATATTTTGCAAAATTGCTACAAATATTCACGTGGGAAAGTGAATAAAGAACGAATGGTGACAATTTTAGCAATATTTAAGTTGGGGAAACATACTGAGAAAAAAAATACAATTATCCTCCCTCCCTCCTCCGGCAACTTCTTCACGTAATTCCAGGATATTTATCTTTAGCCCACTATGAGAAAAATACAACTTGAAACGAACACTTTCAAGCTACATTTTAGACTATCTAGCTGGCAATTAACACTATCAAGCTAGCAATTAATACTATCATGTGAGCAACTGAAACATTCAAGCTAGCAATTAACACTATCAAGCTAGCAATGAACGCTATCAAGCTAGCAATGAGACCGCTCCGGTGGCCTAGTAGTTAGAGCGTCTGCCTCGGATGCGGGAGGTCGTGGGTTCAATCCCCGGCCGAGTCATACCAAAGACTTTACAAAATTGTACTAACAGCTGCCTCGCTTGGCGCTCAGCATTAAGAGGTTATTGTTAGGACTGGTCGGCCTGGTGTCAGGATAATGTGACTGGGTGGGACATCATGCTACATGTCTGCGGCATGATGCCCCAGTGCTAGACATCACTATAAACTGCCACACTGCAGACATCGTAGCGATATGACTGAAATATTGTTAAAGTTACGTTACATATCCAAATCACACACACACACACACACACACACACACACACACACACACTCTCTCAAGCTAGCAATTAAAACTATCATGTGAGCAAATGAAACATTTAAGGTAGCAATTAATACTATCAAGCTATCAAGTTAGACCAACAAGCTAGCAATGAACACTGTCAAGCAAGCAATTCATATTTCTTAATGGCACAAAAATTGTACACTTTGCACAAATTTTGCTATCAAAAGCTGACCTTAAATTATTAGCTAAACTCAAATCAAACTTTTGCGATAATAAAAGCTAAAGGTAGTAATTATTTTCTGCATTTTAATACAGAATGTGGACTTTGTCAGTATGTTTTCACAATCTGACCTATATCATGTAAAGTAACGGCTGACACCCCGATAGTGGTCATAGGTACGTTTGGTACTATGCATGAATTAGTCTTGATATATAGGGTGCAACTATGATTTTTACTAGATCAACAAATCAGAAGATGCAATATGAATTCGATTCAAACTACCCCCAAAACATCGTTTCGAAAGCGGTTAAAGTGCATCCTTGCGAAATTTGGATTCACTCAATAACTCGAAGATGTATTTTAAATCCTAGACTTTGACAATGACTACAGTAAGAGTCAGGCTGATCTGTTTTAGTGCCAAGGTAATTGGAGTAAAGTACACTGCCCAAGGACACACCACGTTAAATAGACTAAAGTACCTTCTCCTGGGACACACCACGTTAATTGGTGTAAAGTACCTTGTCTAGGGACACACCACGTTAATTGCAGTAAAGTACCTTGTCTAAGGACACACCACGTTAAATGGTGTAAAGTACTCTGTCTAGGGACACACCACGTTAATTGGTGTAAAGTACCTTGTCTAAGGACACACCACTTTAATTGGTGTAAAGTGCCTTGTCTAAGGACACACCACTTTATTTGGTGTAAAGTACCTTGTCCCAGGACACACCAATTTAATTGGTGCAAAGTACCTTGTCCCAGGACACACCACTTTAATTGGTGTAAAGTACCTTGTCCTAGGACACACCACGTTAATTGGAGTAAAGGGTCTTGTCCCAGGACACACCATGTTAATTGGAGTAAAGGGCCTTGTCACAAGACACACCATGTTAATTGGAGAAAAGGGCCGTGTCCCAGGACACACCAATGGTAGCCGACACTGGTTAATCTGATAACAAGGCTGAAAGTAAAACACGAAGGTTCTTGTGTTGTCTTTGATAGAGATAATAAGAATGAGATATACTCTTGAGATTTAAATGCTTGCATAAAATGGACTTTTTATTCTAATCGTTAAAAAAAAAAAAAAAAAAAAAAAAAAAAAAAAAAAAAAAAAAAAAAAAAAAAAAAAAAAAAAAAAAAAAAAAAAAAAAAAAAAAAAAAAAAAAAAAAAAAAAAAAAAAAACCTTAACGACTCCTGATAGTTTTGGAAATTATTAGGATTTAGGAAGGGTCTATCCTTTACTAAAGATTCAAACCTTGAATTTCACTTAATGTTTTCTTTTCTTCATTAATTAATTTATTTCTCTACGATTGAGTGACGTACTTGTTTTGTAATAATCGTATCATACACGATCGCATGTAAAGTATTTTATCAGGGTCTGCAGGAGAAAGCTTTCATTAAATTAGTTTATCGTTAGCAGATGTGAGCAATGAGGGCGTAATGTAGTAATATCATTAAGCAAACATATCAATCAAGTGCACAGGCAATACAATGTTGACCCTTGATCAACATAGCACTCTAATGATGTTGTATTATTGATCTCTTATTAGATATATGGTATTTAGTATCTCGCGAGGATCAGTAAGCGGATAAAAATAAACGTGGGGAGAGTATGTTATGTATAATACTGTATGAACGTCTGTAAGAAAAAGTACAAGTAGATACGTTAGACACAGCACAATTATAGTACAGCTGAAGCCGCGTAAAGGTCACCTCAGTAGTAATAGTAAATGAGGTTTCTATCTCAGAGACCTCCTTCCCCCCTCCAAAACGCTTCTATGTCGACATTTTATCACCAGCCTTTTCTAGTCCAAAATACTATTTTTTAAATTTGAATGTGATAAGGTTTTCTAGCCCAAAATAAGGTGACGAAATATGTTTGTCGGGGGAAGGGGGTCTCTGAGATAGAAACAGCTCATTTACTATTACTACTGACATAACCATATTTTATGATAATCTTTTTCATACCTGCTGACTTTCATTGGTAAAATATCTGTTAACATACTGTCAATAATACGAACTCGCGTATTAAATCGTCCATATCATATTTTATACCTCGCAAATAAGATCGTATCTGATCAAGAAATTTTTTTTATAAGTGATACTTGCTGTTTTGCAGGCATTTTTTTTTTTGGTCTCAAGTCGAGGCTCAATTTTTTTACACGCTGTTGCGAGAGAAACACCAACGCCTGATATTATTAACAAAAAGGGATTTAATGATGCTCCACTTCAGATTATACCAGAGCCAGTCATTAGCAGTGGTAATTATGATATTACTCGAAGTATTCTACTATAATACTTGTAACATTGTTTTACGCACCAAAGTTTTTTTATGATAAAATTTTTAATATTGCATTAGTGCGTCCACATCTTGTTTTGGAATTTCCTTTGAAATATGATTGAAATCGATGATCTGATTTTTCATTATACAATATTTGCTCACAATTTTTACACGATAGTAAAAGTTCTATCACCAACAATCGAATCAAGAAATTCACGAAACTTATTATTGTTAGGATCAGCTATAAAATCTCTGTACTTGTCATAAACATCTGATGAAGTGTCTCTATATCGTTCATCTGTTAGTACCTCATTTTTCTTTAACCAACTGTAGGAATCAAACGTGTTTATTATCATAAATCTGTATAAATATGTTTTATTTACCAAATTACCGTATTCTCTTTCTGTTTCATCAATAAACCCTAATACCAAGCTTATTTGACCCAACGTAAAATTTTTGAGGACAAGATATTGTCTGATAATTGCGTATGCGATTATAAAATTTACTAGCATTATTATTCGGAGTCAGTCTCTATAAATTACGACAATACTAAAAACAGAAGCTACTTTCCGCATTAATTTTTCATATGGTTTCGTGAGTATTTTCTCGATTTCATTGTAATAATTTCGTATTGATAATTGTCTAGAGCGTTGGAGCGATGGAAGTGGAACATCATCTTCACTTATGTCGTAATAAGAGTCAAGTTTTTCCAACATTGTTTGTGCTACTTCTTCAAAAAACTTTTCTCGCTCAACATCGTTGAGGTAACTAATTTCATCGTCAAGATCTTTGATTATTTTTAGAGATCTGTTAACAGTAATCAGATCGAATTCGGATTTTCCATATATCATTGGTAGAATTGCGTTTGAGTATACTTTTATAATTAACGTTGTATCCGCTGTCATGGTAACGATTTGATCTAGGGTTTCCTTGTCGTGGTAGTACATACCGAGATACTTAAAAATTACTCGTTTTAAAAAACTATTGTATAACCTCTTTTTCCTTCTTATTCCTATTATCCTAGATTTCGCTAGTTTGTTGAGACGATTATAGTTATCGCTTATTTTTTCCTCCTGTGCTATTCGTTCTTTTAATAAGCCTGATCGCATTATCAAATCATTATTTATAAAATCAAGCTAAAGCAATATTTTTTTTAACATAATTTCAACTTGTTTTTGTTCTTCTAGACAATCGTCAGGATGACAGTATCTGCTTATAATATCAAAGTTTTCTATTGCTTTTGTTAGTTGTGGTCCTCGCATATGCATAACACAAACAAAATTTTTTTCTTCTTCTGACAATGGAGAATTTATCATTGTAATTGTACAATTTTTCGTAGTATTTATCGCACGTGCCGCTAGTGATTCGTTTCCAACATCATTTTTGGGGGTTAAAAATATTATCATAAAATTCCCTTGCAACGATTATAATCGGTGGCTCTGACATTATTTTATAATATTAGATTAAATTTGATCATCGAGTGTGTATATTTGAAATGTTGTCAACCCCGGAAACGGACTTTTAGCATAAACTAGAAATACAAGTACTTGTTAACGGTCTTTTCTGTCGGAATTGTAAAATATTGTGTTGTTGAAATATACGTGTTCTCTGTGCTATGCAATGTTGCCCAGTTGATATCATCATTTGATCCTTCCAATCGCCAATTATAAATTCGACCAACACTTGAGTTTAATCGACCTCGCAAATCAAATTGCCAAATAGCAACTGCAGCGGGACATTTAATTTTGATCCAAAAGTTTTCAACTTCTCCGTTAGTTGTCCATTCTTGTCTATCAGAGAAAGCGTAATAAGGATAGTTTTCAGGATAATGTGTTGATGCACTTACCTCAACCCAACTCGGTTATCAGTTGCCTTAAAAAGTGTTGGAATATACCCAACATTGTTTTTTGGTTCGTTTTATACTACCACTAGATATACTATCAACGTACGCTTATTTGTCAGATCGTTAGGGTTAACTGGAACATATGTCGTCGTTATTTTATTGTTTCTCATATTTATATTACCTGACATTGGTCCACCGGATTGTCCCTTTTAACTGAGCGTAACTAATAGCATCAGTCTCATTAGCTGGTGGTGAGGTTGTCGGTAATCCAGTTATTTTTGAGTTATAGTTCATTACAAGGTTACCTGTCATTATATCGCCAGTCTTATTAAGCTTGTTAACATCAACAGATTTTAGTTGCGCATAGCTCACCGCTTGTGTACTATCAACATTTGCTGGTGGATACGCAGTTTCCAACCCAATAATTTTTTTACTCGACATGTTGATATTACACCCGTTTTGTCAAGCTTGTTATTATCCACATACTTCAACTGCAAATAACTTACCGCTTGGGTTTGATTTAAGTTTGCTGCTGGATATGCGGTTTCCAGATTTATAATTTTTTTTCTGACATATCTAAGTTACCGCTTAAAGTTTCTCCTGTCAATGATAGTTTATTATTGTCGACGGATTTAAGTTGTGCATAACTAACAGCTTGTGTATCGACACCATTTATTGGTGGATAATTTGTTTCTAAACCTAATATTCGTTGATTTGACATAAATAAGTTTCCTGTCATTGTATCGCCAGTTTTTTTGTTTTTTTTCAAGTAGCCTGATAAATCAATGTTGCCATTTGTTATTGTTGTACTTACAGCCGACGAATCTCCTAATGTTGTTCCAAATCTTGTATAATAGCTCATTATTTGTTTATTGTCTGGCAATTTTATATAAACTTAGTTTATAACAACGGCAAAGCCATCGTCGATATTAAATTTTGACACAGAACGGCTGGTACAACATAAACACAACAATGATCTACCAGATTGTCATTATCTCGTTGTTGGGAGAACTGGATCGGGGAAATCAAATTTGCTGACGAATTTACTGCTAGGCGATAATTTAAACTACGACAGAGTTTATATTTACACAATTAATCTACAGCATGATAAATAGAAATTATTGAGCGAATACAATAACAAGCTTCGTGATGATCTTGAGCCTGGTGAAGATTTTTTTATTATTAGACCACCAGAGGAACTTATTCCAGTTAATAATCTTGACTCAGATGAGCATAAGTTGTTTTTGATGATATTCCACTTAACAATGAAAAGATGAATAAAATAAGCTCTTATTTTTCACTGTCACGTAATAAAAAATGTAACTCTGTCTATCTCGCTCAGGGATTTTACAACGTCAATAAATTTATTAGACGAAATTCCGGTTGCTTTATATTATTTCCCGGACTCGAGAACGTTGACGTCAGAAATATTGCAAACGAGCAATGTGGCGACGTAACAAAAGATAAATTTATTGAACTGTATCATACGGCAACGAAAGATAAATATAATTTCTTTTTATTCGATAAATTTGCACGTGATCCAAAAAATTTTCCGCTGCTCTATTGAAAAAGTATCTAGAGTACAGTTTTATCAAACTGTTATTGAATAATAATATGAATAAATGAGCAAAGTACAGAAAATATATAGAAGATCTAAAACAAAATTGCTCAATCTCATGCAGAATTTAGGAAAAAAGTTCAAGAAGCACGACGTGGACAAGTAGCTGCCGCTGAGGAATCAGCTAGAGCTTTGAAACCAGTTACTGAGGCTTTACTTGGAAAACAACCTGAAACTTTACCGCTATCGGAAGAACTTAAAAAATTTCAGGAAAAAGGTTTACTTGGATTATTTAAAGAACACGAAGAAACCGCTACTGAAAAAGTTATTGCAAGATCTGAGGAAGAAAAAAAAAAAGAAGGTTGGCTGAGGCACTTACAGAGTATATGGTTGATTCTGGCAGAAGACAAACTGCGATAGATCGGTTGATTCGTGATCCGTTAGCGCTGGAACGAAGATTATCGCAGACGGTGTAAGTTCGGCCAACGGGAAGAAGGTTGGATGAGATGATGAAAATGATGGATGATAAAAAAAAAAACAATAACAAGAAACGGAAAGTAAAACTGATAGAATTTTAAGGGAGATGTATGAGGAAGATGAAGCTCAAAGAGAAGCTTTTAGAAAAGAGCATGGATTGGATGTTCAAGACAGAGAAAGATTCAAAGATGCTCTAGAAAATATAAACAACTAAATAGAAGATTATAAGTCGTTTAACAAAGAACACAATTTCGAGGACTTAAGAGTAAACGAGATTTTAAAGAAAGAGTACAACGTTGATGAAAATATTAAAAAGTTAACGGAGATAGAAAAAGAAAATCAGAAATATATCAACGAAGTAGTGGTAGAATATGAAAATTACCACGAAAGCATTAGAAAATTCCGACACAGTATTATCTCCGATCTTTACATCAAAGCCATTAATAAACAAAAGCAAAGCAGGTTCGGTAGCCGCCTTAGTGTTTTGAGCACCGAAGCAAAGCGAATAAATAACGAAAGAATACTAGCTATGCCACTTGTGGAGAATATAGCCGACCCTGTTGTCAGACAAGCTGAACTAGATCGGTTAAATGATAATCCACGTGAAATCAGATAAATGTTACAGCCAACTGCGACGGAGAGTCAAGAAACAACATTTGAGCCAAGTGTAACAGGGGATATTAGCCAACAAGCGATTGCATCAGATATTGAGCGAGAAAGAAATCGTATTCTAGAGCGAGCGCAAGTTAGAATAACAGATCAGGAATACAATAATCTCTTTAAAGAATACAATATTAACGTTAATGATATTGAAAAATGGGAAGAAGACAGATACGATGACCTAATTAAAAAACTAGACGCTATTATAAACGCCGGAGTGCAAGCTCACAGGGATATGAAAAAAGTTACAAAAGTTGAAGATCTTTATAAATATGAGGACACCTTTAGAAATAGCGTTATTGCTTCTGTTTTTAGCAGTTTAGTAATGAGATTTAAGCTAAACGTAATGAAGGAATGAGAATTAAAGGTTGGTTTGATTATCACGATAAAACTCTCTTTAAAAAGGTTGGAACTGGAATAAGAATATTTACATCAACAGCTGATTTGATAGGCAGATTAATACTGTTGATATCATCGAAAGAAGCTGGAAATGTTGGTGTTGAAATTGATAATCAGATGGTTGATATACTTGATCATCTAAGATCGAAAGAAGTACTAACATCGGAAGAATACGAAATTTTACACCGCGATATAATCGCGGGCGATATAATTATATAATCTAATAAATAAAGATGTCAACAACATTGTTACTCGACTCTAGCACCGCTGTAAAAGATAGAGCAAATTCTTCAGTGAATTAGATTCCGCCAATACAACTGGATCCTGAGAAAAAAAATATGAAAGTGGACTAATTTTCTGCACGTAAAAACTAATGTTAATCACAAATTTAAATTTCAACCAAAATTATTGTCGTGGATAAGATTTACAATTCCACAAGGTGCCTATAATATCACTGATCTAAATAAAACAATAAAAGAGGTTATTGCAAATAACAACACGGTGGACGCTGACAACTTTGAGCTGACACCAAATTATAACACGTTACGCACTAGAATAACATTAAAGAATCATATGATGATCGAGTTTTCATCGCCAGCAAGCATTGCGTCACTGCACGAATTTTATTATCGACGGAACGGATCAAATACGGAACAAACTGTAACGTATGACGGTGATCTGCCAGTAAATATAACTGACGTAAACACAATATTAATAACTTGCTCTATTGCATCTGCATCTTACTCAGCTAAAGGCAGTAAAGGACAGACAATATAGTTTTTCGCCGGACGTTCCGCCGGGTTCACTTATGCAAATTAATCCACGGCAGGTCATTTATTATCCGATAAATGTTGAAGATCAGATAACAGAAATAAATATGCAATTGACGCATCAGTCTGGACGACAACTTTATCTTAACAATGAAGTTGTTACTTATTACCTACACCTACAAGCGCAGTAGAGTTTTGTACAACCTCGCTGTATAACATGAGACAAAGAAAAATGTTTACAGAAGAAAAATAGTTGGAGGATTTTTAGGAAATATATTTATTAAAATTATTGAAAATGCTCCTCGAATAGCGCATAAAGTTGCGCCAATTGCACTGGACGCATCAAAAGCCTTTGCGACCGGAGCTGCATCTGTTGCTGGAACTACGGTGGGACAAAACATAGCTGATAAAATAAAAGGCAACAGGTCAGAAATAAAACAAGTTATATCAGAAATCGCACTGACGGAAGAAACAGAACGTGCAATGATAAGGACAACAAAAAACTTTCATCGCTAAGAGGATAGCAAATTATACAAAAATTAATATCTAAGGCAACAGCACCAAATTTTATATAATCTAATAAATAAAAAAAATGCCTGTTAAAAATTACCTCGACTTGGCGGAGACCTATGACGTAGATGATACAGTAACAGAATTTGAGTATGTTGAATATCTCGACGAAAATTCTAATGAGCCTAATAAAGTTGGCGTTAGAACATTTAATACACGCGACGAGGATGTATTTCTTTTGCCTCATAAAGCAATGTTGGAAGTTCGTGGTCAGATTATGACAGTAGCTAATCCACCTGCTGCAATTGCAGCTGGAGCAGAAATAGCTCTCATAAACAACGGTTGGAGACTATTTAAAATTGCCAGGTATCAGCTAGCTAATCAAACAGTGGAAGATATTTCAAGTCACCTACAAGTTGCAAGTACAATACTAAGCATTATTTCGTTTAGTGACGATT
>JAECUM010017414.1:0-59217 GCA_016617855.1 Megalonaias nervosa | reverse complement strand
ATATATATATAAAATTTAATACTGTGCTAGCAGTTGCTAAGTAATCTGAAATATCCTCCATTGTTTGACTAGCAATTTGATAACAAGCACTTTTGAAAATACACCAACCATTATTTTGTAATGCTACTATTGTTCCAGCAGGATAATCAGCACCACCTGATTATCTGATTTTTCCTCTCACCTCGAGAAACGCTTTGTGCGGCAGTAGATAAATATCTTCGTCTGGAGTATTTATTGTTCTCTGGCCAGGTTGATTAGGTGCATTTATGTTGTCGTCGAGATACTCGATATATTCAAACTGTGTTGTTGAGTCATCGAAGTCCTCCATCTTAGAAAAGTCGAGGGAATCTCTTGTTGACATTTATTTTGTTGATTACACAAAATTACGCCACCACCATTGTTAAGTCTTAACACTCACCTTGTCATTGCGCGCTTCAAGACAGATATATCTATCTAATGTAACAAGTGCATAAGCACCAAAGGGAGCAGCTGGGTTAACAGCTAATGTGAAATTTATTTCAATATCAGCTGGCCCTGATAATCTCTCGCTGTGTTTGCTAACATCAAAATGAAAAATTGGGTAAATTGTTGCAAATTCACTTAAAGATATTTGTGCTCCACCACCAACGTATTGATACTTCTGCAGCGACTCAAGCAACATTGTGTAAGCTCTCGAGACATTTAGTGTGGTTGGTGTGAAATCACATTCAAGTTTTTTGTCTGGGTATCTTCTCGAGTTGATTGATGCGTAGATTCTAATCAGGCTGAAATGATTGAATATCATCTTATTCTCCTCTTGAGGATTTGGCCTCCGCCTTGGTCTAAAGACAATAAAAATATGTCGTAGTAACTGGCCGCCTGGAACAATTGTTATTCTCCTGTTATGCGTTGTTGTCACTGGCATTTGCTCGTAAAAAACCCTGTTTTCGTACAAAGAACATTTTTATGGGGAACGATTCTGACATTGACGTTAGCTCAAGCTGTTTTGTTATTGAAGGAATTCGTTTTGGCATCCAGAATAATAATCGTTTTACCTCAAACTCGCCGTTGGCAGCAGCAGCTGCTCTGTGCATGTAATCATCTGGTTTGGCTCTATCAAGAACAATTGTGTGTTTGACTCCTCTAAACACAGTGCTTACATCACGACAAACCCCAAAGATGGATGACAGTGGAAGAAACATAGTGACATTAGCACCATTATCAGTTAATGCTCTTCTCTTAGCAAACACTTTCTTTGCACAACACATTTTTCTTATGCGAAAAAGTATTATCTCATTCAGTTTATTGAGCATTGCAGCACCATCAGCTGCTGCTCCAGATGGGTAATTCTGCGTATGTTACAAAGTGCTATTAGCGCTGCCCTAGTTGCACCAGCATCAGCAGCTGCTGGAATATCAAGACCCATTTGTGGATTGAGCACAGTAAGATAAGTCTTGACTCGTATCACATCATCCGCCACATTTGGCCTCTGGGCAATCACGTCTTCAACTGGAACAAATTCACTGGTCTCCACTACTCCATCATTAGTGTCCTTGTACCAAAACATGCTAGTTGCTGCTGATCTAGAATAATCATCGTTAAATGAAATCAAGCTTAATATTGTGCTCGCTATTGACAGATTGTTGCTGATGTCTTCGATTACCCTATTATCAATTCCAACCATTGTTTTATAGCGTAACAACTGCTCCAGCAGCATATGGTGCGCCATCTACCTGTCTTATTACACCACGCATTTCAAGGAAAGATTTTGAAAGAACAGAAAAATACCATTATCAGTTGTGTTGATCTTTCTTATTCCACTCTGATTAGGGTCGCTTGTGCTTTCGTCTAGATACTCAATGTACTAGAACTGCGTTGATGAATCATCAAAATCATTAATTGTACTAAGTCCAAATAATCTCTAGTTGACATCTATTTTGTTGTTTGCATAAAATTAATATCTAGGTGTTCGTCGTTCTGTTGATTATTTCACCTTCCGTAATATGTCTTCACAAATTTTTATTGTTTTTTATCATGGCAGCAGCTGTTTCTTTGCTTGCTGAAACTTCGTTGACAGCTTCTCTAATCTTGGTGGCTGTTGGGATTGGAATAGCAATTGGCTGCGCGACAGCACTTGGCTGACTTTTTATCTTATCAGCAATCTTTTGACCAACAGCTGTTCCAGCTACCAACTCTGCTCCAGTAGCAAACGGTTTTGACGCGTCAAATGCAATTGGCGCACATATACAGGCTATTCCTGGTATTGCCTCAATAAAACTCATGAGATATTTCCATCAAAGCCGCCTATTATTTTTATCCTATAAATCCTTCTAGTTCTCATTATTTTATTGCTGGTCACAAAATTAATCTGCTTTCCTCAGGTGTAAATACTACGTTACTTGCCCGTTATTAAGATCAATTTATCTACCAGATCAGCGCCATTCTGATACTAGTTATTTTCTCCTCAACATTAATCGGGTAAGATATCATTTGTCTTGATTGAATCTGCAGAAGCGAAATCGGTGGAACATTGGGTGAAAACGAGTAAATTGCTTGTCCTCTACCACCTGTTGACGTGAGAGAAACATCCGCTATTGAGCAATTTATCAAGATGGTATTAACCTCGGTGATATCAACAGCCTCTTCACCCTCATATGTTATTGTTTCAGCAGTAGTTGATCAGTATTGCGCTCGATTAAAACCAAGTAGTGTACCTATCGTGCTGACCGGATAAAAATCAACGAGAAGATTATTTTTAGTGTTATCCTGGCTCTTAACGTATTGTAGTTCAAGCAAACAACTGTGTGAGTCACCGCCAGTTGTTGATATCAGCTGTTTTATTATTGTGTTAAGATCAGTGACATTGTAGGCTCCTTGTGGTATTGAAAGGATATCCATGCACCAGTTTAATAACTAAAGTTGTCGTTAACTCTTCTCTTAACATTGAATATCGACCACCACATTGTTGCTAAAGTCATCCCGATCTCATATTGCTCTTTTCGATCGAGTTGCAACGGCGGTGTGTACGTAAGAGAAAAATGTGAGCTGTTCTCACTTGACTGCTTTGAATCAAAGAGCAATGTAGCTGAGTTCATTATAATTATAGTTCGATAAAAATCAAGCTAGATCACTATGAAGAATTTTGTATTCAGCTGTTGTTATCACACCGTTCTTCCTCAGGTGATCTAGTATCTCCATTATCTCTTTGGTCTCACCACCAGATGATATCAAAGACGTTAATCTGCTGACTAGTTCATCATTAGACGGATAGATGTCTATGCCACGACCGCATGTTGCGAACTTGCCCATAAATCGCCTCAGTGTGCCTCGCTTAAGTTTCTCGAAGTTTTCAAGGTAATACTCATATATTGATGTAGCATCATGATCAAAAAGAATTGAGTCTCCCTCCATTAATTTATTATACTCAGTGGTGTACTTGATAAACACAGAATAAAAATGTCAGATAAAAAATGGCATTTTACTTAGTCCTCGTTTCGTTTTCCACAGCATCTTGAAAAGATTTTTCTATTTGCACGACAAGTTTATTCCCCAGTTATCAATTACCTCAGGATCTAGATTGTGGAAGTATTTTTTGCTAATGATTTTCATGTCATCATCATCACAATCGATGACGTTGAGTACACTAGAAGGATTTAGAGTTTTGATGCCGTTGTTTCTGATTGTCTTTATTCTAGGTTCATGAACGTAAAGTCCACATTGTGAATCAACAGTTAATAGCTCATTAATTATGTTAATATCATTAACGTAATTTTTAAGTTTATCGACTCCCGTTTTCATCTGATCTGATCTATCGTCGCGAGCACCAGCTAGTCCTCTTTCACGAACTGATTTTAGCTGTGCTGGTTCTAGTGTAGATTCAAATGATTACCCTCCGAGTAGAGCTGTTGTTACCGGTTTGAACAGTTTTTCGAGATCTTGTTCAACTTCACTCTGGCATTATCTGGCCGCTGTCCAAGCTCGTTTCAACAGTTTTAGTTGCTCGCTAAGTTTACGTAAGATCTCTGGGTTATCCATTATAATAGATCATTGCAAAAAATGTTATTCTCAGCCGTGGACAAATTGTTATTTGATATGATGTGGTTGAGCACTTCTCCTATTTCTGTATCAATTTCAACACCTGTGTTTCCCGCTTCTTTAGCTTAAATCAATAACAAGAGACGATCATCCACATCGCTCAGTGATTTTTCATAAAATAATAATTTGCTCTTCTACTAAAATATTAAAGTTTTCGTTGAGGAGATCAATTATGGTTCCCTTGTACATTGTTCTATCTGATTTCCTCTTTTGTCCAAGCACACGTTTATAACCATCAATTATCAGCAGTGGAATCTTGTGAATTGCTGACAGAAGCAAGTTTTGTGCAGCAGATTCAAAATTGTCATCGAACGATTCGAATGATTTGTTTAAGAGACTGTTAACAAATGTTTCTTTTTCTTTAACAAATTTAGTTACTTTTGTAGCCTTAATCTCTTCACCAGATGAACCTAGAATAACGGCGTAGTCATTTAGTCATTACCAAGTCTAGCCTTCAATGTTGTAGTGAATTTTCAACATTTACTCTCTTAAAACACTCGTTGATCAGATCGTAAATCGTTATCACGTCCTCGGTTTAAATATCAGATTTTGGTAATTCAACCGGTTTCAGCAGATCAGGTGATTTAACGGGTTTCAACTGCTCCTGTATTTTAGGTAAATCCTCAGCAGTCTTATTAGCCTTCTTTTCAATTTTATCTATGACAGCGTCTTGCTTGTCATCAATCGAACCCTTAAGACCATTCTCCTTAATGTTTTTTAATGTTGCAGGATCAGTTGTTGTATCAGTAGAGTTCTCACAAAGTATAGCAGCTTTCACAGGTTAGAACAGTTTATCAGTGTTCTTCTCAGATTTCTGTTCACTTAGTCTCGCAGCGGTCCAGACTTACCTCAGCATTTTTTGTTGCTTATGATTTACACAATATTTCCCTCTAGTCCATATTACTCTAGTCACACAAAAATTGATCTAGATTACGACGAAACATTTTAGATCATCGTTACAAAATTTGTCGTACAGCAGAAAATCAAGCTTTTTACCTGTAGAATTATGGTAGTAATCAGCAAAATGTTCTTTTGAGACATCGCCGCAATGTTCACTGGCAATGTTTTGAATATCAGTGTTGTCTACACCAGAGAAGAATATGAAACAGCCTGCGTTTAGCCTGATAAAGCTATCAACGTTGAAACAACCCTGTGCTCGATAGATTGTGTTGCAGCTTTTATCTCTTGACAAAGGGAAATATGATTTTATTTCTTGCATCTCACTGTGCTCAAGTGGTATATCATCAAACACAACAATTTTAATTTCAGTTTCATCTAACTCAGAAACTTGAGTCACTTGTTCTGGATCCTCCAGCGTAAAAATGACTTTGACTACGCCAAGTTTATCACGCAACTTGTCGTTGTAATCTTGAAGTAACTGATACTTGTCCTGTTGCGGGTTAACTGTGTAAATTTAGACCTTGTCATAATTAAGACCTTAGTAATAGGTTCATTAGGAGATTTATCTTATCCGATCCAGTGCAGCTGGGCAAGTTGAAATTGTGTGTATAAGAGATAACGTTCTCAGTATCAAAATTAATGGTGTTTATGTTATACCTATGTTTTATACAAAATACACAATAAAATGAGCTATTTTACTAAGTTTGGGACAGTAATTGGTGATGCAGTTGCTGGAGCAGTTGTTTGCGACGTCTATGTTCTACGAGAAGGTAACAGAATGACGGGTAATCTGAACATGACAGGTAACAGGATAACAAATCTTGAGACAGCTTATCCTTTGGTGAACGCTGATTTAACACAAGCAGTCAGCCTGGGTCAGCTAAACACACTAGGTGCACTGAAAGTGAGTAAAAGCGGCGACAACATCACAGGTAATCTGAACATGGACTGCAAAAAAGTAATAAACTTGGACATTGTTTATCCACTACCAAATGGTAATATAACACAAGCTGCTACCTTAAATCAGCTGGACAAAGTAAATAACTCAAAAGTAAACAAAAGCGGCGATACAATGACAGGTAATTTCAATATGTCAAATAAAATGATAATGAATTTGAGACAACTTATCCTTTGTCAGGTGGTAACCTGTCTCAGGCTACTAGTTTAAATCAGTTAAACACAGTGAATAATCTTTAGGTAAATAAATCTGGCGACACAATGGTAAGTAATTTAGTATTTGCTAATGGTACGATAACTGGTTTACCAAGCAATTTTCCTCCTGGTGACACTGATGCCGTTAACTACACACAAGTTAAATCAGAATTAACAAAATATGCAACACAAGGCGGATTTGAAATGGTCAATCCAATTTTCATGAACGGCAGAGTGATAATAGGGCTAGCGCAATCAATACCTGGTGATGATACATATGCAGCTAGTGTTGGTTATGTGAAAGGTTATGCTCTGAGTAAAGATGGTAGCACAATGACAGGTGACCTTAACATGGGAGCGAATAAAGTAAAATCAACCGCTTTGGCAACTGCCTCTGAAGACCAGACAAATAAAGCTTATGTTGACTTAGCGTTCGCAGGTCTTGTTCAAATAACAAAAGATAGTGTTGGATATATTCCAACGTTTTTGACAAGTGATACAGGAAATATAACTGGGTTTACTGCTAGCGCCTCGTCGTTTTATGGCTGTTACAACCCATACCTCGCTTGTGCATGGAACTTGCCAACAAGAAACGTGAACGAGTGGGCATAAAATGGAACAAACAGTAATCTTTGGATTAAGGTATAGTGTACAACTGCTGTGGCAATATACAAATTTAGTTTACGAGGTAGATCTAGTGGAGCAGAAAGATGTTATAACTGGAGACTTGAGGAATCGAATGATGATATGACGTTCACAACAATTTATCAGGCTGCTAATCGAACTTACCTTGGAATACCAGCTCAAGAGTTCGCAGTGACAACAATAACAAATTACAAATGGTTCAGACTCTACTGTGTTAACTCTGAGGGTACTAATCCTGGTTTAAGTTGCTTTCTAATTTACACCATTGATGATCAGGTGTATATTTATGTGAAGAGTGTAAAATAATGGCAAGCTTTCTGGAAGTGTGTGAATCACTCTACGAAGAGATCTTAGCAAATGAGATATATTCTGTGCCGTATCCGTTTTTGAAAGATGATGAAACTCCTGAGCTTGATGATTTTACAATAGGCCGTAAAAAAGCGGACAATATTAGATCTGTTCATGCAATGAGAGGCAAACAATCAAGAGAAAAGATTCACGACTACAAAGTAATGCTACATTTTTCAAAAAAGAAGATGGAATATGCGAAATGGAGGAGAAGATCTCTGACTTGATTGATAAGGTGATAAGTTAGATTCACCCAGACTTCGCCTGGTCTTTGTTAACTAAAAACAATTACTTACCGTAAAAAACAGATGAGAACCATGATACAAAACATAAGCTGATGACTGATCATGCAGAAAACAAAAAGCATATGATAGATAACAACAAAGTTCGTGCTGGATTTCATAAGAGACGTTTGCATGAGAAACTAGGCTTAAGATTTAAGGATTTTGATCTTTTGATAAAGATGTGCGACATGATGGATGATGGAGTGATTTTACGAACAGTTTATTTAGTTTTGTTCAGCAACATAATAGAGTAAAATACTTCAATAGTTATACTGACGCTGAGTACTACGCTGCGTTAAGCGCACTTAACAATGTTGAAACAGAAAAAACTTTGATGTGCTAGCTGAGTATCTTAGTCAGGAAGAAACGGATTTCTTCAAAGCGTTGCAATGGCTGTATCGTGACTAATTAACCGATGAGGAAAAACGCTGTTGATGGAATAAAACCAAACGACTTACTGTTTTGGATAAAGGAGACAAAGTTCAGAATTTTTATCAATTCATTGAGCAGAAGATTTAAAGGTTGAACACAGCGTTTACATCGTCAATGACAACCTCAACAACAGAATAGTTGTTGATGGAGAGCCCATTTATGACAGTAGAATTGGTGAATATGGTAGACCACTAGCTGCTGCATCAGCGTCATTTGCTGGTACTTTCATTATTGTCTACAGACATTTATTTGTTAAGCCAGTTGTTGATTTTGCTGTAAAATCAGCAGTTGATTTCATTGATATATCATGGATAAACCTGGTATAGCCAATGGGCAAAAGTATGAGCAAAAAAGACAACATGAAATAAATTTTGATGTTGTTTACTCAGCAGGAGAAAGAGGAAGGTTAGCTGACCCAGCATCATCGTATTTTGATAAATACAGGTCATGTTTAAATAAAGACTATGAGTTTAGAAACTTCCTAAAAGGCTATGATTTGTTCAAAAACGATGAGAAATGGGTAGATGAAGAGCTTGCTCAAGAAGGATTCGAATACGATTCTGTGGTCAACCTAAGATTTGCTTTTGCTTATTCAATTTTACACAGATATTTAATCAACAATGAAAATATTTCACCAATGCAATAGAAAAAGCAATGACATCGATAAATATGAGGGTTATGATCATATCACTAAAGCAAGAGTGTTCCCTCTCATCCAAGTTTTTTAGTCAAGTTTGTCATTGTTGTCAGTAACTCTTTTTGAACGTCCAAATCTAGCAAACAGAGCTGATCCATTAGCTGACAAATACAAAATTTTTCTCAACGATTCTGAAAACGCTGATTTTCTTAACGTGATAAAGGAGGAAATTACAACTATAACTGACGATCCAAATACTGTTGACTACTCTGGAAATTACGCAACAGCTTATGTTGTACTGGAAAAGTACTTCTCAATAGGAACACCGATGTTTTATGTCAGAGAAGGTATCATTTTCATTGATAGCGTAAAAGCACCAGAATTCGTTAACGACATTGTGAATGAGGAGATAGGGCCTAATTTGGGTAAAGTTGTTCAACGAAAGTTTACAGCAGAAGAAAAAGAGCAGCTGAGAGATAAAAACTCAGCGCTATTTGACAAATACAAATCATTGCTCAGTCAACCTGTGAACATTGATTTGGCTACTGTCGTGAGAGAAGACGCATCCAGGTTTTGTTTAATGGACTAGAAAACAATAAAATTGATGATAATAATGAAAAAGTTTTTGGAATTCAATCACATTTCAGAAGATATATCAATCGAGGATAAAAATAGGTTAATAGCCTTTTACACACACTACCACTAAAATGCTATTGTGCAAGAAAATCATATGCCTATTATGGCAGAATACTAAAGATAACTGATTCTTTAGCCGCAATAAAAGAAACAACAACTGGATTGGCTACAACTGGGGCGTTGATCAATCTATTTGTGTTAATTTTATCTGGAGTTGGTGTTGCGTTGGACATGATAGGGATTAGGGTTAATCCAACGATCAATTAAAAACAATCATCGTGTAAGATAGCTTTAATTGTTTACACTAGAGTGTTCAACGAGATAAAACCTTACTTGAGAGGTGTTAATTACAACTTAGATGACTTGATCGAAGAGTTTAAAACAACAGACAATTTGCTAAATGAAATTCTACCACACATGACAATGAAGTATGAGAAGACCTATGAGAAAAAATATGACACGAATTCTATCTAAATTTAAGTGTAATAGACGTGAAAGATGTGCTTGATGAAATATTCAATGAGGCATGTAAAATAAGCGTAAAAGATCGCGGTCGAGAAAAGTTAAAGTACAATGGCAAACCTTTTATTATAAAGATAAGTAATGATGTAACTGGTAATTATTTCAAAAAAGATTAAATTAAATTAAAATTAAGGCTGATAATACAGATTGTAAAAGCCTTTGCTTTAGCTTGCATGAAACACTAGAGTGCTTGATAGTTGATGAAATAAGAGCATTTTACTGTCTAATATCACAAAACAAATATACAAAGACGACGATTGATCTGAATAACGTTGCAGTTTACAACAGATACAGTGAGTTGTTGTCAAATGCAGAGGTGCTATAAGAGTTTAAAAAGAGCTAAAAAATAGATGATATTGTCACTCTTTCGTTTTGTAGATTCAGTGACGAGTATTACTTGATAGCAGGACCAAATAAGATCTGGATAGTTGAGAATTTTATCCAACCAATAAAATAATGAGTAAGATAGAGAATCACTTAACTGAGTTTGCAAAGCAAGTTGAAAAGGTGATTGAGATCAGTGACGATATGCAAAGTCACTCAATAGTCTAGCTAAATTAGAGAAGACCATGACGGATTATTCTGGACAAGAAGAAAAAGTGATCAAGACAACGGAAAAAAATAAACAAAGACGCCGTCAAAGATCTTGAGCACGATGTTATCAGCTTAACCGATCAGACTGAAAAAATATTGAAGGTCTTTGAACAAATTAAACAACCTATTGAGCCTGTAGTTTTTGAAAATGAGCCTATTGTTATGGAAATTGAGGATGACAATGAAGAATTGATATAAAGTATTGCGCCATGATCAATCAACAAAAACAATCGTCATAGTAGTAATACAAAAGGTAGCTTTCTGAGCCACTCTTCAGAAAAAATTATGATCGGTTTAATTTTAAAAACAGTGTTAAGATCTAGTGAGAAAATTAATTCTAGTTTAGTTAGCGAAAAGGTTAAAAATTATATTTTTGGTCTCTAAATTAGTTCGGCAGTATAAAAGTTGAATTGTGTACTTGTTTCAAGAGTGGATCAACGTAAAATCACAAAATTAATACAAAATATAAAAAAGGGATCTAAACTTTATACTTGTCTAAGGTGGTGGTTCGGTAACCCCTTTTATATTACTACTCTAACCATCCTATTAGCGAAAATATATGAATATTCTCCTAAATAACTGTTTCAACTATCAGTATTATCCTCCATATTCTTCAACAGCATCAAGAAAATGTTTTGCAATGACTTTTGGGTCACTGTTTAATCTTCCAACCGTTAATCAGATCAGTTTCCTGGAATATCCGCCAACGCATCCATTTATGCACAGTCCATAAGGTTTAAGTTTGTCATGTGAGTCAAAGTGCTAGCAGTAGTTTGGGCCTTTGGATAAGTATCATCGACATTGTAAACATCGTCTTTGTCTTAACTCAACTCCTTGTGGATCCAGTATCTTAAGCAACAGTTTAATTTCTTTCATTTTCACTTTCAAACCATATAAAAAGCACTTTTGACACATCTATCTGTATCCACGTATCTGTCCAGATGTTGTTACCTGATATTCAATAAATGAAAGCACAGTATCTAAATCAGAATAGCCTTTCCTCCATGTCAATTTAATTTCACGCAATTTCCGTTTTAGATGATGCACCGATATATTGCGTTTTATTGATAAAATCATCGTTAACCCAAGAGGTCGTTGGGGCACCACAATTGACTTTACAACCAATTCTCTCCATCTTTACCTCTTCTCTACTTCCCTTTGGGAATCTCCAAATCCCATGCCTGTCCACTCCTTAATGTTGTCTTCCCACCTCTTTTTCTGTCTGCCTCTTATTTTGCACCCTCGCACTGTACCTTGAAAGATTGTTTTTGCCAGTCCAGATGATCTTGAAACATGATCGTACCACTTCAGTTTACGCTTCTTTACAATGGTCAAGGGGTCTTCATAGGATCCGATGGCTCGTTGGATCCTGTTGTGGACTTCTTCATTGGTTACATGGTCTATGTATGAGATGCCCAAGATCTTGCTGTAGCATCTCATTTCGAAGGTTTGAATCCTTCTTTGTAGATCTGATGTGAGCGTTCATGTTTCACAAGAATACAGAAAAGTGGATATGACAGTTGAGCGCATCAGCCTTATTTTGATATTAGCTTTTACATTTGTAATGTTATTTTTGGGTGAGGTTCCAATTTCTATATCCATAATTAAAATCCATCTTTCTGCAGCCATTGAACTCTGGTTCTTACTGAGATACGAGATCACTGCACTAAATGAGCCATTCGTCTTCTTGTTGCGTCCGTTTGTAATCTCAAAGAAAATACTGTTTCGCTGATTTTTCTGGAGATTTGCTAAATAGTGAACATATTCACTAGCATTCAATTGAGACCTGCGATGCAATAAAGCCTAAACAGAAAATACAGTGTGTGTTAGTTCAGCCCTTGGGTTGTACATAGGCAGATCAAGTAAACACGTGTGCTTTTCAACCTGTTCAGAGAAGGTTGCTAGAAAGTACAGTGAATTAAGGCTGCGTCCAAGTTAGTGACTAACATAAGTAGAATTGTTTGGTGTATCTGAACTTCTATTTCACTGGAGGTCATCAAAAATGTTGAAAACGAAGGAAACATATATGGAACTTAAATAGTGGAGTGATACCTATGGAAAAAATAGTGGAGTGATACCTATGGAAACCATTTGTGAAACAGATTATGAAAGTCACGCTTCAAAGACCTTTAACATCATATCCATTTTGCAGAACGTGGGGAAGTCCTGTTATTTCTAAAGATAAATTCTCGCCGTATTGCTATGGAATACTACATTTTGAAAAGACCACTCTGACTACTAAATCAAACCTAATTGTTTAAGCCATATACACCACATCTAAGTTGAAAACCAAAGACATCGCAATGTAGACTTGTCCATATTGACCAAGACACCTGATCTTTAGATTTTTTAACATGAACAAGGGTCCCTATGATCGAACATGAATCCGAAATTCACATACTATTAACAAGCCGTGGGGAACCTGACTACGAACTCTAAATTGGGGCTTCAAGAAACTAAAATTAACAATGGACGTACAGACAGACCAGCTGACTAACACTCAACAGCAGTGACAAAACAAATATACCCGATTTTTCACACAAGCATGTATTTTCAATGCGTTATCACTAGCATAGTAATCACGAACACTTAAATACTGTAGAAGTATTCTGTGTGGCGTTCGTGGTGGATCACCGACATTGAGAGACTTGGCTTACATGATACAGCAAAACATATTTTATATCTATCACATCGACCTTTTCGCTTCGTCACTTCACGACCAAGATTTTACTTTAATTGTAATAAACTCCCTTACAACAAACGTCTACAGTTACAACTTACACCAGTCTATTCACAATAATCGCATCCAGTCAAAAGGAGGCACCCAGATGACAAATTCATAAACTTAAATCTCCAAATTGCAAACCGAGACCTCGGATTAGTAAACCGAAATCTCGGATTAGTAATCCGAGATTTCGGATTTTAAAAAAAATGTGAAGTGTGTCCCAACACGGGCTTCCTAGTTAGAGTGTCTTAATATTTCATCTGTTTCAGACGCTGAATATGAAAAGAAAAAATATCACGAGTCTACCTTTTGTCACTGAGAATGTTTTTTTCGTGCTAGTGGACTAGTATATTGAGAGCACTTTCAAAACAATTCCTTCTTTTACTTTGGTATAATGTAATTTTTAGTTCTGACTGATCTTAATTTTTGAGTATCATCAGCATCTCTTTGGTGATTCTGATATTGCTTTGGTAGATGGAAATGGCTTTTATGTGCAGTTGGTACATAAATTTAGACTTTTTAAGGAATACTTTTCTCATATTAGTAAACTGTTTATATAATCATTCCATCCTGAAAATTGTCTACACACTGACCTTGAATTAAATGGCATCCCATTTTTGGAGTCTCAAAAGTTTTGTCTTTGAGTTAGAGGCATTACCCGACATTATATTAAAATATTCCAAATATGGATGAATATAACTTTCATAAAATATGACCCTACATTGAAAAAGAATTACTGTTCTTATTTTCTTAAGTTGCGAAAGGTAAGAAAGGACTTTTCTTAAAACAGGTTTAATGTGAACATAATAAGTTAGATTGCTATCTTGCAATACACCAAGAATATTATCATGAGAGGTCACATTCAGGTTCAAATTAATAATCAGAACTTGGAGTTTACCGCTATCTAGTCTTGTTCATTGTATTATGTTGTAACGCTGTTTTCCTTGCACTATACTTCAAATATGTTAAGAGCATCTTTAAAGTTATTCTCTAGTTCATTTGTGGGTTTACCTGAATCAGGTAGTGTAATGTCCTCTGTAAAGAGTTCCGTGGAGAAAAAAGGTAAACATCCTATCTTAAGCGGTAAGTCTTTAAAAATAGATTGAATAATATGGATGACAATTTAAGGATGTTTTTGCACACTTTCAGTTAAATAATAACTACAGCAGTTAGCGCATTATCCACGCATGCCGCGTTTCCTAGTCATCAGGTTATACCCTACCTGCGAGCTCTGTACCGTTAAGAAGATTTAGGATACACGAAAGTGGGTGGTATTACAGACAAGTAGATAAATGTAGCTCTATAATGATACCAAATAATCTAGACTTTCTACTCGCATTAAAAACATAGCTTTTGAGACCCAATTATTTTTAGGCATATCATTACCGATTGTCGGAACCAGAATTTATGTCCAGATTTTAGACATTCTGGCCTGCGATCTAAAGGAGATCGGCCCGAGCTTCACAAGGACAAGTCAACCTGTGAAAAAGAAGGATAAGTCTGAGATTTGGAGTGAAAAGTAGTCAGGACACGAAAATGATGGGTCCAATGGGAACAAAGAGTCAAATTGTTAATCTTCTGCCCATGTGCGATCGAAATAGGCAGTCCAAACAAGATTTTATTACAAAAAGGCATTCGGCTAAACGTAAATCTCTCGGAAGCAGGTTTGGATGTATTCAGAAGTAACAGGATAAATGCTTTTCATGCCCTCATTTCAGGTGAAAATTAGAAGAATCTCTAGGGGTCAATGAGTTCATGGAATTTTCATTACATTGATAAATTTTCAGTTTTTCAATCAAAATTTTATGATCTACAAGATCAAAATCTTTAAAAAGAATCATCTATAATAGTGACATCCATTTCGTCTTTATCTGATGTGTATATCCATTTATCAATCATAGCTGTAAGTGCAGTTTCACATGAGTGATTCTGTCGAACGTCAGACGGATTATCGTGACTAAGTTTATGAATGTTCAAACACTCGATTAAATGCTCGTGTACATGTTTACTTGTTTCTTTTTCTAGTAAACGGGAAAGATGAAGATAGATTGATACAGGTTTGTGTTATGGTGTTATGTATATCTATATTATGCAACTTTAAGTAATTGTATCTCTATTATGTGTAATATTTGTTCACGACTGTCGATTTTAATGATTGTCTGTAGTCAATATATTAGATAGCTAACTTTTTGTACTCGGATATATAATTTTATTTTAAGATATTATCAGTGTAGATTATATAAGATTTATAAATAGATGTTGTCATGTTTCTAATAAAACCTGTTCACCTCTGTGTGGTAATTTATAAGTACATGGTGGGATGAGGTGGGGTCTTAGAAGAATTAGGTTATTTCCAGTTGGATGGGTTAGGTCACATGAATAGGTATTTTAAAATATTAGATTGAGTAGTAAGATGTGTCATGTGGAATATATTGAGACTCTTTATGTATAATATACTATAATAGACTCTTGAAGGTGTATATAAGGAGAGAACTGAGCAGTCAAAGTCATTCCTTTTTTAGATTCATTCCTTTAGATCCTTATTTTATATGTTGCAATCAGTCTGCAGATGTGTATAATGTTATGTTTCGATGATTAAAGAGGAGACGTTTGTCATTATTATTCATTGAAACTACAAAGTGCTAATTGGACGAGAACAGTATTCTGGGACAATTGTGAATTATTCAAAGGAATTCTGGACAATGTCATTGTGATATTGTGATATGTGCAATCGAGGATCTGAAATTCATTCGGAACATTCGATTCTTTTGGATATGAATGAACATTTATATGATTATTTTGGATACAATTCATAAACCTGCAACTTTGTCTTACATGTTCATATTATAACTTTGACAATTAAATTATTTGTTAAATTTAAAAAAAAACTTGTTGAGTGTAGTTCTTTCTGTTATTTAGTTTATGACCATTGAATCGTAAGAGTGGTCTGTTGTTATTTACATCATTTTGTGTTCAAGTTTTATTCCACAGATACCTAGGCAGTTTTTCCAAATTTGTGCAAATTTATTAGACCCGATAAATCATTACAAATTAAGCTTTACTCGCTAATATTGCCAGTAAAGTTACCTTTATTAGTCTTGATCCAGTCATATCAGCTCCAGTGACTTTACATTAAACCATTTATTTTTAATATGCTTCAAAGCAAACTCAGGACTTATATAAGGAACATTAAACCTTATGTCATTAGTTAGCTTTTCAGATTCACTGACTTTGGTAAAATTATTTTTAAGTTTATTTCTGAAGTTTTTTTCATGATAGACACATGAAACTACGTGATTGAATGCAACTATATTAGTACCATATCCTTTCTACAAAAGAATGTCATTTGGCTAGCTTAAGTTAATACCTTCGATTAGCTCGTGACAAAATATTTTCTAGCACCATGACTGTATACTGTTATAGCTAAGTTTGTGACTTTGGTGAGATAATACATCTTGATGAGTACTACACTGTTATTGCAAAAGTAGGTTACTGGGGTCTATATTTCATGATTCACTGACTGTGGGTAAATGTTGTGCTCTACATGTGTTTATCAAGCTCTGTTTATGCTAGAATATTTAAATTCAATAATTTTATGCATCCCAGTTAGTACCACGCCCTTACCACAAATGAATGTCACTGAGATTTACATTTCACAATATTACTGGTTTAGGTTAAGTTTTGCGTTTAGCTCAGAACGAAATTTAGCTGAAAGCCAGATTTATATTGTGTATCTGTCTTTTGTCAAGTCCATGATTGGGGATTGTGAAAGTGGAGATTTTTGTGCCTGATTTCTCATGATTCCAAGAAATAAACAAGATATTTACTAAAATTTCAGATCAATGCCTAACCTTGTTTACGAGCTAATAAGCTTCTGTAAGCAAACTTGTTCATAATTTGGTGGGATTTTCCATCGAAATTTTAATTTTCTAGAGCAATTTATTGTGAAATAGATCAGGTGAAATATGTATATAAAGGGTTCGGTAAACAATTATTCATTCTTGTTTCATAGCATTCTTTGGAAATCTCTGATCCGAGTTTATAGCTGGGTTCAGATATAATTTTAGAAGAATTATTTATTTTAATTCATCACTGGAATTGCAATGTATTCACTGACATTTTTCACTTAAACACTACTTTGAGATTATCGAGGACTCATTCAGAGATATTCTGGAGTATATCATTATGATACAGCAAGACATTCAAGACTATTTAGAATTCATTTAGAACATACTACACTTTGGGACATGTAATAGAACATTTAGGATTATTTGAAATTTTAAGGTCCACAATACTGTTTTTTAAATTTTCAGTTTGCAATTTTAGGGAACGAAATTATACGTTGATATTACTAAAATTGATGGTTTCACTTTACTTGTGTTATATAGGTAAAGAATATAAAGCTTTAACACCCTGTATGCGTACTGTTATACCAAAAGTCATGAAATTTGGTGATGGGATATTTCATAATGATTACTACACCCTCATCACAAAAGTAGGTAATTGTTCCTGCTTTGGTTAAAGTCTCAATCACTGCTTGTGGCATAGTCATCACACAAGATTATTGTATGCTCTCCTATTAGTAACACACCCTTACAGCAAAAGAATGACATTGAGACCGATATTTAACATTGTACTGCATTATGATTGTGCATTTAACTCACGACTTCAATGTTCTTTTATCTACTCCTTAAAACTGCTATATCTGGATTCATGAAACTTAGCAAAAAGATGCATCTTGATTAGTACTAAACCGTGATCGTAAATTCAGGTCACTGAGAACCATTCTGAACATTGCACGAGTTTGGTTTTGTTTGATATTTTCACAATTCATGGTGTACTCCATACAGTACGTAATTTTATACATCTCTCTTAGTATCATGCCTATGCCAGAAAGGTCGCTATGACATAATTTAATAATTTTACCGGAATAGGTATCTTATGCATCGCTGGCTGTGGTTAAATATTATGTTTGATATACATTGCTAGGGATAGGTCATACTGTAAGCCTGTTATTGATGTTGATATGCATTTCTTTTTCTCTGAAAATCTTCCAACAAATGAGGCATAACGTAACCTTTGCTTTATCATTTACTGGGTTTGGTTAAGGGTGTGACCATATGAGTTTTTGTCAGATTATATGCATAGTATTCTAACAAGGATAATGAAACCTGCTGAGTAAATGCATCTTAATACGTTGTGAATTATTTCTGATAAAAGAAGTATACGTAACAAAGTTTTTGTGACTTAGTGACTTTGTTTCACATTTCGTGCTGAACGATAATTTATTGGGTGCTATTTATGACCAATTCATGAAAACGGACGACTGGATGCATTGCTTTTATTACAATGCTCTTTAGACCAACGAAGGTCACTGTGACCTACATTTTATGTTTTACTCTATGGCGGCCAGATGATGGTTGGTAGGTGTCAATTGCCTCCTTGCGCCAAGTGAACGGGACCCTATTAAATATTGTCACAGTATTTCACCTTTACATGAGTGTAACGTGGGCAATTTTTAACAAGATTAATATTTAGGAGGGTGTGGAGGATGGAGTTTAACAACTGATAAAATCTGTTTTCTGTAGCAAAGTAAAACCGTTCCCTCCATTCCCCTAGACTCCACCCCGGCGCCTCGGAATGGGCACCACTAAAGAACATTGCCCTCTAGCGCCGCTACTGGATTTACTACCATGAATTACGTATTTGTGGATATGATTACATGGATTTATCCATGCTAAACCTATATACATCCTCCCCTTTATTGTTTATTGTGATCAGAATGTTAACTGTATATTGTACATGGGAATACGTGTTTGTCATGTTAGACCTCACCTGCAGTGGCTAGTCAATGTAATTATTGTTGCATGAACTATGTACCGATGGCTGTCATTCTGAGTTTTCCCAAAGTCTGTGACCTTCACCTGGTAGTATCTGACTAATAGGGGTAGACAATTACAATTTCTTGCAAAGGAGATTTTAAGAACAAGAAATTGTTTAAAATTAATGCAAAAAATTAATCTGGTGATTATCAACTTGTTGCTTCTACTTTTATTCGATCGAATATACGTTCTTTTAAGTTTTTATCTTATACCCTGTCATAGTAGATAGGTATATAGCTAGTTAGATGCATAGGTGGGTAGCTAGGTACGTTGGTATTTTGACAATATATCAGCCAATTCTGGCCATATGGTGCCCACTAATTGTTCAAATATCAAATTTCAAAATAATAAATTTAAATGTTAAAAGATAAAAGATAGCAAAAGTATCTTCAGTTAAGCAAGAGGCCGAGATCACTTTAGTCTGAATTTATTTCCTGCATGGCAATGTTTGCAAAGGCTACTGGAAAATAGTTAAAGTAAAGATGGGCTGTGTAATCTTTTCTTACACTCTGATTTTGTTTCCTCTGGAAGTTCACAGCTTTATATATATATTCAGACCATAAGAAATGAACGGTTGTGTTTGATAATTCAACATACGAGAAAATGAAATCGTCTTTTTAATTCTTGCACCCCACAAAGTTTATATTTTCATATATCTTTCAATTTTCTCCATATATTGACGAGCACTAGTTAATTAGTAATGTCTGCAAGCTTCTCTCTTGACCTAAAAACCATTAATAATAAAGGAGCATGACAATATTATTGTCCTTATAAAATCTCTCTCTCTCTCTCTCTCTCTCTCTCTCTCTCTCTCTCTCTCTCTCTCTCAATACCTGAAAAAAACTTACCAAGCACAGACATTATGTTCTCGTGATTGGAGATGTATGGCAACAATACAAATCAGTCAAATATTTAGATTAGTAGAATTGTGCAATATGTTTCACATGGTGTCAATGTATACGAAGATCGATAGCGACTGCCAGATTAAGGTGCAACGAAACTGAAAATTATACGTGTACTCATTTTTCTAAACTATTTTCATGAGATTCAACACCTCAAGGTAACACAAACGTGCATGCACGCATTTTGGCTAAATATGTACAGGCACACACTGTTCACTTTGAGTCATAAAATGTCACTGTTAAGCTAATTAGCATTCCTTTCACATTAATAAATTAGAAAGAACAATAGTGTTCTCTGACAAGGATTTAAGCCCTCGTGCTATTTATTTGTTGGTCTGGAGCAAAGCGCAATCAACAACATAAATAATCAAGCAGTAAATCAATAGTAAACAATACAACTAGTCACAAAGATATTCCTTTATATTGTAAATGCTTGGGTAGTCTGTAAGACTGAACAAATTTCATGTTTATTTATCCAGGGGATGAGGAAAGTTGCCGTTTTTCAGTTTTCCGCAAAACTATAAATGCTGTTGAACCTCGAAAAGTCGAAGCTCTGATTCAAGTTTCCGATGTCTGTACTTTCATGTTTTTCGCAATTAAATGCTCTAAATGGAGCAAGTAATTCTACTAATTATTGCTGTGTTAGTGACTAAAGTTGCATACCTGGTTAATTTGTTATTAGTAATGATTATTTCAACCGATTTCCATTAATATTGCTGACCCATTCCATATCTCAAATTGCAGTAGCCAGAGTATTAACGTTAGCGACTCATTAGTGGTTCGTAGCAATAACGGTAGCCACTCATTAGTGGTTCGTAGCGCCGTGATTCCTATTAACAATCTGGTGAACATTTGAGAAAGACGAAAACATAAATGTTACACGTATCTCTAGTTTCTTGGAGACTTTTATCTATGCACATGGTATAAAGTTGAAAATCTTTTTAAATCTTTTTCATTTCAGCTCAAATCATGCCTCTGAATGACATTGCGTACTGGATTATCTAAGGGTCGGATTCTACTTTATTAAAGAAACATATTAGAAAATGAATAACGTGACGTTTAAATGCCATCTTGCTTTTTGTATTTTATCGTCCGTCCATGGCAAAAAGGAAACGAGCGAGGAGAAATTTTGGTGTATATTCAAATCTCTTGGTGGTATCTCTGATGCTGGTACAGGCGGTATATCGGCCCTAATTGGACTTGTCATATACGAGCTCCCAGTAATCGGATTCGGGGCGCCTGGAATTATAGCAGGATCTTTGGCGACCAAGTTCATGGCTCTTTATGGGGCCACCGTGGCATCGGGGAGTGTAGTCTCCGTTCTGCGCTCTGTTGCAGCAGCTGGTATCGGCTGGAAGGATATTGTGGGAGCTTTCTTTGGCAGCAGTGTTGTGATGGAAGCAGTGACAAGAACCTGCAGACATTGCATGGACCTATAAATTGTAATCTTTAAAAAATTGTTGTTTTGTGTTAACTGTCAAAGGGCATCATATCGTGTACTTTTCCTGACACTTTCCTTAAATTTCATATTCGGCCAGAGGCATTCCTATGATGAGACAAAATAATAGAGAGAAAAATTAATAAAACCACTTTACGCACTAAATTATTTAGAAGTTCTTGTTCCAGTTCGCTGAAGGTTGTTTGTACATAAAGTTTTAATATAATTTTGGAACCGATGAATGTCATTATTTATTTCGTTTTGTTAAATTATAGTCAAGTCTCATTGTTTATTTCCTGTAATTAAATAGCATGAGGCATACGGCTATCATTCAGTAGGAAAGAAAGGAAGCAAGAGAAACAAAAAACACTGCATAGTTAATAGTATTTGGATAGAATCTAATTAAAGCATTTTCTATGTATTGAAGTTTGGTATGTAAATCTTTTCTGGGTGTAGACATTTTGATGTGTGATTTGTCAATTCTAATTATTTTCAGCATATACATTAGGCAAAGTGAAAACAGCTTTCCGACTGGCAAGCTTTTTAGATTTATTACTGGGACGAACCGTTTACGATTGGTGCAATCACATACTGATAGATTATCTTCGTAGCTGTTCGCAGATAGAATGGTTCTGACTATGACCAGTGTCCTCTAGGATATATACAAATAGCACGGAAAAGGATATTGAGGCTAAGGGCTATCGCACATCTATCAGAGACCTACCATTCTACAATCAAAACATTAAATTCCAGAAGAAAAAAAATGCAACGGAAGGTTTTGGTAGGAACTAAGAGCTTCAGAGCCAATAAGCCAAGACGAAGAAAAAAGTGTTGTTTCCTTTGGCTAAATGGACTGTCACACAACAACGGTTTTGCATTTTTCCCCGTTTAACTATTTTGTTACTATGCTAGGCTAGCTATAGAAGACATACACTATATGATATTGGTCATAGCTGTGGTCTCTCCAACAGCGGTCATGCATGAAACAGGGCATAAAAATATGTATTATTTAGCTGGTAATAAGAATTGTAATAAATATACTTACATTCATGCATCTTGAATTTCCTCAACATGTGCTTTCTTATTTCTGCAAATCTGAATGACATGACCCATGTCATGGAACACCTGATACACACCAAAATTGTACTGTAAGTACGACTACATTTCCATCTCAAATCGCATTCTCCTTACTGCAATGAATTGACCGAAAAAATCCTGCCATCATAAGCAGAAATGCCGAATTTAGTTGGATCAAAAGAAAAAGAAAATCTATCCATTCCAGACAAACTGGAAAAGTTTTTTTCAATTCACATTTGTTCAAAATATGACTCTAAATTTCAATTTCAAGTAGACCAAGACAAAAAGTTTTTAAAATTAATTTTGACCTGGTCGCTGGGCGGTGCTATGTGCGCATTAATATTGTTACTCTGCATTGATGAATCTACGGTTGTGTATTTATTCTGAAATACAGCATAGATTCAAATACTTTTTTCTTGTAGAATATTCCATTATTATTACGCCTTAGGTAGGAAATAAAAATGGGTATATGATAAACACGATTACTGCATTTGTACGGGAAAATATGAACTCGTTATCAGCATAATGCTGTACTCCCAAGGTCGTGCATTATTACTCAGAAACAAAATCTCGTTCATATTTTCCCATATGAATGCAGTAACCTATAATTATTTTATGTTCATTTTGATGTCCCATAACTCCACATTGTCAGAATGGTGCAGTGGTTTTCCATATTGCACGGTTTCATAATGCTCGACACGTGTGTCTAAAAATAGTATCGTTTATTAGGTACTATTTTGTAACCAAATTCCCTGTGCACACATGTATTAGCATTAGATGACGGTTGATTAGATTTGTTTGTGAACGAACTAAACAAGCTGTTTCATCCTTTTGAACGTTGAGATGATAAAGTTACCGAAGCGGACGAGTTCACAAAAGAAACTTTCAAACAAGCAAACGGATGTCAACAAGAAACGTGAGGGACGCAGTAGGTGAAAGTACCATTCTGGTGAGTGAAAAAGTTATTTAGGAGAAATATTCATAACTTTCCGTACATAGAATGGTTATGACTATGACCAGTGCTCTTTATCTACAAACAATAGCACAGAAAAGCATATTGAGGCCAAGAGCTATCGCATATCTATCAGAAACGTACCATTTTAGAAGTCAGACAAAACACTAAATTCCAGAAAAATGTAACTGAAGGTTTTTGGTAGGTATCGAAGAGCATCAGAGTCAATAAGCCAAGACAACAAAATGTATTCTTTCTTCTGGCTAAATGGCCTTTTACACAACAGGTACTTTACATCTGTAATGTGTCGAATTCTGAATAAGTATTGAACCTTAAAACTGAATACATTGTGCATTAAAATTTTATTACAGTCAAGCCAGAAAAGTCTTTGTGAAGGGTCACTTCGACCTTTTTTCATGTCAGTTGTTAAACTTGAAAGGACAGCATCTACGGCTCATTTAGAATTGACCCGGGCATCGCAACGCTGTCCTGGGAAAGTAAACATTAAAGTTGCCGTCCATAACCGCTTGATGGGAACCCCATGTCAAATAGTCATTTAACAAAGGGAAGTTGGTATGCATCACATTTCTCAGATTCTAGGCTGTCAAAATCTGACGAAAGAAATGATTATCTTGGGGAAAAATTAGGAACCGCTGCTTACGATTTGTCAGTTTAAATTAAGGCGTACACCTTGGAAGTAATGTGAATTTAAAGTAACGATCTTGGTCGAATTCTTTAGTCCGAGAGTTCCTGCGAGAGACAAGACTCGTCTGGCTTCGGGGGAAAACTAAAGAATAGTGCTTTCCTCGTTAAAACAAGTAAGGGGACCAGGTGGCTGTCTTGTAAGAAAAGACAGGCTTTAGTGCTAGGACGCACAATTTTTGAAAAGAACAGCATTAAGGGAAACAGCTCTCTGGAAGAGGCTGGGACAGTCCGAAAGGCGGAAGTCCGGAAAAGAGATAAAGCGTTCAGAATAGAAAGATCAAGGAAGATCAGCAAATACACGTGAAGGTGGAAAGACGTGTAATACACGGAGACAAAGACAGGAAGCGACGCTAGGTGATGCAAAACAGGCGTGGACATTGTGCTCTTTTCACCACTCGTTACCATGATGAATTAATCCATAATAGAACACTGCTATTGAAATTCTGTTAACGTAAATGTTTTTGAATTGAAGCTGACACTTTTAGTCTATGTTATTGATTAAATTGTTATTTTCTTGTCAAAATGGGCTCGTATTGTATTATTTCTTCTCAATAGTTTTACTCAGTTCTCTGTTGATATTCTATCTATCCACTCACACCGGAAAATAAAATCGCGGCAGGTCATCCTCTAGATAACGACAGCCAAATCTAATTAACGACCCTCTTTACCAAGAGGGTCAGCGTTACAACATTTTTCCCCGATTAACTACTTTGATATAATGTTAGGCTAGTGAAACCATATCAAAGCTGGGGTCCCTCCAGCAAAGAGCATGCAAGTTACAGGGAATAAACATACGTCTCCTTTAAGTGATAATATGAATGACAATAAATATACTTCCATCTATGCATCTTGAATTTCCTCAAATTGTGCTTTTTTAGTTCTGCAAATTCGAAGGACATGACCAATATTGCCTCTAAGCTGTGTGACTGTGCGTGCGCTCACAGGTCGGGAAACTAGCGCACTCAAGAAAACAAAAAGCGCACACAAAATAAAATTTTGCTGAAATTTTTTTTTGTGTGAACTGTGCAGCTAGTTAGCGTAACTTGGCGTACTAAACCTTACAAATATCAAATGGCGCCACGCAATGAAGTATTTTTCTACGTTCTTAGTTATATTTCCGACAAAAGCTATAATTTTAATCGCATTATCATAGTAAGTCTAAGACGGTTGTCTGCGGAGTGCGCACGGCGCACAAATGTTTATTCTGTTTCTGAAATGTTGCACATAAGAACTTTTCTGCTCTCAAAAAATTGGAGGGAAAGTCGGACATGACCCAAGTCATTCGTTCTAAGACTTGATACACATCGTGAAATTGTACTCTAATATCGACTACATTTCCAACTGAAATCACATTCTCCGTGATCACTCAAAACGAAAAAAAAATGTGATATTCCATAGCGACTTTATGATAATTTCACTTACCAGAATTAATAAGTTTCGCACATTATGAATCGAAACAATCAATGACAGAACAGAAACAGAGGTGTGGTTGATTCAGTGCCAATCCACTATTCAAATCACACGTACATCCTACGGATTGACTCAGCTATAAAACAATCCAGTCCGTTACAACCAGAAAAGCAAAATTGAGTTGGATCAATACAAAGACAAACTCCATCCATTCCAGACCATGTCAAAAAGTTTTTCAATGCGCATTCGTTCACAATGTAACTCTAAGTTTCAATTTTAAGTAGACCAAAAAAAAGATTTTTTAAAACTCATGTCCACCACGCGAAGAAATTTAAAGGTCGCTGGTCATATGTTCCTTAACAATAACATCAAATGTAGAATTTATTTCACATCTTCTGGGCATAGAGTTTGGCAACAGTTTCGGTTTAGATGAGCCCGAAATACTTAGAAATGTTCAATTCTCTGCATCTGTGATACATGAATGTTTTTAACTTAGTCATAAGATTGATTTACAATTTATGAAAAGTTTCGGAGACATCTTTATAGTCGTGCGCTCTTGCCTACTATTTTTGACATTTTATATAATATTTATTTTTGAAAAATATAATAATGATGTTCAAAATAATTAGGTATTGGAAGACTGTGCAGGAGTGAGCCTCACTTGGTAATAAGAGAGGTGTTCTCGTATGAGAATCCACAAAGGGAAGTTGCGCTTCTAAAATATTCCTCTCAAGTGCACCTCTGGTAAGTTTGCATAACCAATGAATTATCCTTGTCTGTTGCCTTAATAGTTTTCGTTATCTCTGAACGGAAGAAATAAAGATTGATAACGTGGCTTTCAATATCTCAAGCAGTCATTAATAACAGCAGGTATTTGCTATGGGCTGCGATGGGGGCTGGGTTTTACTGCCTATCACCTATGTATTTTCTAATTTTTGTCGATATTTTGCGCAATCCCCCCTCCTCTCGCTGCTACTCATATTTTAGTGGCATAATGCTAAGTAGCTAAATTATTGTTGTAAGGCTGGATCATAATATGAGACGTAGCTTGGTTTTGCAGGCATGGCAAGACATGCTATCCCTTATCCAGCAGTCTATTCCTATTCTCTATAAAAAAAAAATATTCTATGTTCATTAACACTAATTATCTAATTTCCAGATTACTAGGCATAATAAATTAATTTTCTTCGAACCTCATTCGCGTTCTGCAATAAGAAATGATTCCAGTATATAACTTGAAATATTGAGAGTGTTTTACTTATACTGTTGACTGAGGAGGCCCATGAATGAAGGTCATAGTGAGTTTGAGTTTGACCTTTGGTCTCTGTAAATCATAAAGAACTCTACATTTAGCATGACCGCACAGTGGTTAGACTCATACCAAAGACTTACCCAAATATTACTAGCAGCTGCCTGGCTTCGCGCTCAACATTGACAGGTTAGTGTTGGAACTGGTGTCATGATAATGTGATTGGGTGGGACATGTCTGCGACATGATGTCCCATTGCTCGACATCACTATAAACTGCCACATTGCAAACATCGTAGCGATGTAACTGAAAATATGATTAAAGCTGCGTTGAAAATCCAAATCACACACGCCCACACACATTTAAAGTCATGTTTTGACATTTGAAAACTCGATCTAAAACTCAAGCTCGAGGGCTCCTGTTGACCGAATGGTCTAAGGCACTCGCATTTACATATCACCTCAGTCCGTGTGGGTTCGAGTCTTGGCGAATGTGGATATGTAAGAGTGCTTGCCAGTAGTTTCCCGTTGGTCGTTGGTTTCTTCCTGGCGTTTTCCCGGGTCCTTCCTCCGGCAATTATACTGGCGCCATGTAAAGTATAACAATAACAACAATCAAACTCAAACTCAGATTTCTGGCGTTTACGACAAGCCATCGAGGTCATATTAACGTGGAAATGCTTTCCTATCTCAACGCGAGGGACACCCAGAAGATATTGTTGAATCACATGATCTCTATTTAATGCACGAAACTGGTTCTCCATTACCGCAATCGAGTTTTCTATTACGCTAAATTAAATCCTCCATTTTGCTTAATTGAAAGGAAGACGAAAAGTCAACAGGGATATATTATGCAAATATTCCATGTTCTTGAAGCTCGAATGCGTGCCTTCGAAGCTCGAAAACGTCATCGAGAAAACCAATGGGAAACGTCGTTTGAATCGCATGATCACATATTCTAGACAAAATTAATGCGAGCTATCAAATACTATATATCGAAACAGCGAAACAGAAATTTTTGGATTATCGCATGATTTCTCTCATGATCGCGAATTCGAAAAAAAGCGACTCGATAAAGAGAATATGTGAACAAACAAACTTTCCGATTTGGTGCCTCGAGACTGTATATACGAACCCTGACAACGAACGTTTTTGTTGCTTTGAAAACGAGATAATGTTGTCCAACACGACTTTACTCTTTCGCGACTGTGCATTCTGACTTCGAGAACTCGAAAAAGTGCAGGTTATGTCATTTTTGGCCTGCCAAGAAATTCGATTACGCAATCTGGAAGTTTCAATTTCGAGAAGTGGAGAACTCGATCACGCGATGTGAAGAGCCTATTACAGAAGTCAAAGAGATCATGTGATTGAAAATATTTTGTCATTGGTGCTCTCATGTTATCACCAAGATTTCGGATTAGCTTATTACAAACGTAAAGTTGTATGTGTCATTGAATTTGTACAAAATAATATTCTTGTGAACTAATTTACTATGCTAATGGCCGAAGTGGTTGCGACAAAGGCATAAACAACGTTATTTTCTGCACGATCGTTCAAAGCACAATCAAAACACAATGTTAAAGCTTAAAATTGTATCGTGTGCATCGAAATTTCTCAGTGAATGAATCACATTTATGCTTAGTACTTACGTCACATAATAACTCTGACGTAATGGTAACTTTTACTTTGTTTTGCCAGTTTAGTTGTTATGGCGATATAAAGCTTCAGTTCTTTATCATTATGTCATTAGCGCCACCCAAGCTAGTCTTTCTGCCTTATCAAAGCTCCCTCATCATTAAACGTCTCTTTACTCTCGCCAGCGAGGATGGGAACCTGCGCGACATCCCCGAGCAGAGGCTCACCATTGGCTTCTATGTCCGTGACCATCGATGACTGGGGAAGTCGAATCACGGCGGGCATGCACATTTAGCCCGAAGGGGTTATCCCGAACATGCGCCCCCCCCCCCCCGGAAAATCTTCCCAAAAACTGGTATAAAGAAATGGGGAGATATATTTACCTAATCAAAGAACCCTACTGAACAGACTGGCTATGAATGCCTCACACGCATTAAAATCTTTGGTCAGTGTGTCCTAGTAGTACACTTGGGAATCTTCGTTGTATAGGCAGCATACCGCACACACCATCGTTTCAGCATCTTTCGATGGATGGAGGCACTTAACGGCCTCCAAGATCTGTTTTATGGTCACCCTACACCTGCCCTTTCTTGGCAAACCGTTTTAAGCACGTCCCACACGAACGGCGGTTCGTTCGATCGTGCTACCGCCTCTTTTGCTGCTATTTGCAGCGCTTGTTCTTTCTATTGTTGGGCTGCAGCGCAAGCCTCAGCAGATTACACTAGTGCGAAACCAGCAGGAACAAGAACGCCATTATGGCACTCTGCCATTCGTGCTTGCAGTTGTTGGTTCTCCGCTTGGTTGGCGTAGACCTTTGCCACCATTCTTCATTTTGTGCTTTGATCCGCGCTATTTGTTCCTGTCCCTTGCCTATCAGCGGCTGAAACCACGCAGACCATCGCGTTCACCAGCTTACAGTTGTGATGTGTGTGCCTCAAGGGAGCAAACTGAGGTGTGAAAGACAATGTCGACATGTAAATGACTTAGTATTTTTGCGGCGCTTGCACAACTTCGATGGCACGCTCATCTGACATATCGCACTTTGGTTATGTCGGCTACTTAAAACAAACGCTTGGTTCAGTTGGTAGCAATATTCGATCACTTTTACTGAAGGTATTTTTCGCTCCCCCACCGCCAGCCGAAAAGCATGTTTAGCTCCCAATTTGTTTTCTAGTGGGTAAGGAAAACATTTTTCTCCTCTATAGTTGTATTATATTGGTTACGATGGGTATATCTCAACACTACTATATCGTTTAGAAACTTCAGATCAGCAAAAATAGGTGGTGGCCGAGAGGCCTAATTTTGCGCAACCTTCGTCTCTAGCGCTGAGAACGCTGGAGTTGGTTCTTTCTCCCTATCCCTCACCTACTCTTTCAGGTCTATCCTCCCTACAACGGCATCTTCACACTCAACTTCTCTCTTATGTCCTGCAGCTACTTCTCCGCATTCATCGCATGCATTTTGATCAAAACATTCTGCATCACCAGTCTCCCATCAGCTCCTACTTAAGCTTCTCCCGCTGATTCCTCAGCTCTGCATCCCTATCCCTCATCCACGCTTTCATTGCGCCTGCTCCAACATCTGCTACTGCCCTTTCAGAGACATGGGACTTTTGTTCTGCGTAAAGAGTTATATACTTTTATGCATATTTCTTTAAATAAATAATCCACATCCAAAGTGTCGACTAGACCTGGGTAAAACTTTGAAGTGTGGCTTTGGATCCAGGGAAGGGGATGGGGCAAGGTATTGGAATTGTTGGACGTGAGGGTAAGGGCCCAATTAGTTTCTTTTATATCTTCTCTATTTGCGCAAAAAACAATGCAAAATGTGAATGTTTCATTAAAATGCAATTTAATGCAATTTAATGCAATTTAAATGATGGCTGTGTCTTTCACTAGATGGTCACAATGCTCAATTTAATTGTTTGGAAAATATCTAACATATGAGACCTACCTTGGTGGCTGCATTATATGCTGTGGAGTATCATTTTAATATATTTCATGGAAAACTAATCCACTCACTCATGCATCCATCCATCTCTATATATCCATCCATCTATCCATATAAGCTTGTCTGTATTCACCCGTCAATTCATCTAACTATCCTGAAATTACTATGTATCTATTAATTGATTCCTTTGTATGCCTGCGTGCCCGTACTTCAATCGATCTATAATAGTTATTTGAGTTTATTTAAGCTTTTCTCTCTTGACGATTAGAATGAATATGAATCAAATCATATAGCTTGATGTTTGTAATAAATACCATTAGATAAATCCATACGCTCCTGTGAGAGGGTATACGGACAACTTTTAACAGTGCATGCACCATAGTTTAGTTTCATCTTCAAACACTCGATAATTATGCTGCAATACTGTCATTTGCAAAATTAGTACACGGTGGATTGAATTTATCCATAGTTATTTACCAGATTTCTGATTAATGAATAAACCAGAGGGAATTTCCAATACCTAAATTTCTGACCAATACGGTCCTGATAACGGGTCATATTGATATGTAAATATTTCGGGTCCGCATTTTCTGAATGTGCCATGACTGTTTGGACGTGTTTTCATGATATCCTCAACGACCTTTTGCCTTTAATATTGTATTGCTACATTCTTCTCCATCATGGATATCTGAGTCCGTCTTGATCAGTAATCTCTCCCGATAGTGATCAAAATAATTATTATCACATGTTTCCATTGGTGGAAACAACTTCATGTGCTTTGCGATAATTCTTTATTTTGCACCGTTATGATGTTCAAATGGCAATTTCACTACGCTGAAACGAGCCGAATTTAAAACCCTTTTAGATTTAATTCAGGTGTTACACTAATCAGACTTTTATTTTGGTGATTATACAAGTTAATAACGAGTAACCCTATCATTTCTGCGTCGGTCATTGTGAGCTTTATTGCTTTACTGCATCAAAAGAACAAGAAAAACCCCTTTCATATTCACCTCAGCAACGGTCAATAATTGTACAGTAAATATATTCAGTATGGGCTAAAGATAACTTCAGTTGGTTCAGGGAGGTAAATGACGTTCCGTCACCTTCATCCAAGATACGAGACAATTTATGTCTATCCGCAAATTGGGTGAGGCACAAGACAGAATCACACGAGGCATTGATTCGATTATCAAACAAGAGAGAGAGAGAGAGAGAGAGAGAGAGAGAGAGAGAGAGAGAGAGAACAAAACACTGTATCAGCAATTCAAATTATTGCTCACGTCTTATCGTTAAACATTATTCTAATATCAAATAATAATGATAGGTAGCAGTTTAATTCTTTGGGGGAGATTTTTAAGCCGAAAAGTTTCTTTACCTTCCATTTTCTTCTCCTTCCCTTCGCATTCATATTTTAATCCTGTCTGACTTCTTTGTAACTCATGTTACCTACTTGCGTGGATATTTTACATAATAATTATTAGGCACAAAATTAAAAGTGGAAAGGAAATACATTTCAAAACATTTCACGCCTCTAGGTGTCCTCAACATAAATCCACAAGTGCTTGTTTCTTACCAGGAATGTTGTAATCATGATACAAATGTAACTTTAAATTATTAAACGTTCATAAAATGTTTGTCATTAACGCTTTCTTTTAGTTCACGGAAATTACTTGTTTTGAAACCAATATCAGAATAAATCTGTATTTCAATGAAGTACTTCTTTTTTCACAAGTATCCAGTCAAAAACATTTGTAAGATCTTCAATGCTTATCATTCAATAGTATATCATGGACAATTTGTACAGATTCCTTTGACAATTTGAATGGAACTAAACCATATATCGTGGATACTGCATCAAGTCTTTGTAACTTTAAATATGAATTAAACGTGTCTTCCGTTATTTTGCTTCATCAGAGAAATGAACGACAAATTAAGTTCACTTCAGCATTTAATATGAAATATTTTCCATATCAACACAAGAAAAAGGACAAAAATGTTGTGAAACGTATCTACTGCTAAACAAAGAGATGGGGAATGCGTGATAGCGCTTGGCATGTGTGCTATCCTTAGTTCAACCCTGGTTTCTAACGTCTTCTAAGGGTCAGAGGTCGCAATGAAAGTTTAATAGTTTCTTTCAATTTCCCAAGTTTCTTTCACACTAATGACCACCATACGTTAAGAGCTAAACCGTCTGGAGTACGTTGCATAAAGCGTCAGAACAGCAAACACAACATTGTATAATAAATACACTATGCAGTCCAAACGTTATTTTAAAAAAGAGATCGAATTGGCTGCTTCCTCATGAAAAAACGGGTTGGTGGGATGGGGTGGGTGTAGAACGATATAATTTAGCAGAGTAAGATATGTACTGCTCAGACTTTGCTTAAATTTAATGTTTCATCAACCGAAAGAATATCTATAGAACCATACGACACAAAAGCGCTGATGCAGAGTTTGATCTTTGATACCCTCACAGGACATCGGTAATCCATAAGATGCACTGGGAAGAGCGCATATATCTTAGTTTTCTTTGACTGGAAAACACTCGCTAACTGATCATACTAATTTTGAGCTAAAATAAAATAAAGAGGGAAATCATAGCATGGATCATTTCAATTGATTTTCTGACATTTGTTTAAACCTTGCCATTGACTTTAGGGATTAGTGAGTTAAAAGAGTGAATGAAATAAGTTTAATTCTTCAATTGCTTATACATAAAATTTTCTTAATGTATGATAAATCTGTAAAACTGTATGATTTCGCGACCTCAGTATTTCCCCATGTCTCTAAAGAGTAGCAAAAGTCGACAATTTAGAGTTTCAAGAACTTCAACCTTACCCCTAATACGTTCAAATGACCTATCTATATTATTGTGTACTCATTTGCCTAATTCTGATGAGCAAGTACAACTAGGACGTGCATAATACCCTATGTTATAATTAGAAAAATTAGCAACAGCTGATTATGCAAATAATTCAATATTTCCTTCTTCTTCTTCCAATAACGTGCAATGCACCCTCTGGTGTATTTCCGTACCAGGTAAAATTGCATGATCAGAACAAGAATATCGTTTGCCGGTTAGAGGAATCTCTCTGTACGGTGTAATTTAAACACTACTTGAATGCTTAGCATAGCTGGATGGCAGCACCTGTGATTTGATGATAATAAGCAAAGCCGTATGCATCAGGACAACTTTGATCAAGGTTCAAGCTACCCTAATATGATGTACATGCAAGCGCTGATACATTTCTCCAGCTTCTCGATATCCCTGGCCGTATTAGCCAGTTAATTATATTGACTTTGATAATATTAATCAGCAAATATTAAAGTTATATACACTCCACCCGGCTAAAGATCATTCTGCAGTGACTGAACGCGATATAACCAGGAAGGTTAACCGGGATATTCTAACATCAAAAACCAATCTATCAGATAACCTGTGGCTCATTCTATCTGCAAACTGCCTTAGGAGCAGGAAGTCACGTGAATCAAAGATTGGATGACTTAAGTTAGAGACAGACAGACAGACAGACAGACAAAAGATAATTAAAATCCAAAAGCATCTGTATGTTTCTCCTCTCTTTTCATTCGGTTTGTACTGCCATAAAGAATTATTGACGTGTACATGTGTGCTGTCTTCCGCATTTGATGTGTGGCATGTTCTACTTTGTAGGAGTTTTCTTCTTTTACTGTTTTGAGATCTTGTAGTCAGACACCATTTGCTCCCGTAGACCAATGAAAGTAGTTTAAACTTGTAACAAGGCACACCAAAGTTGATTTCCAAATCATTGATTTGTTGTTTGTTTCGCTGTTTGTTGATTTTGGGGGTTGGGTTGTGGGGGGGTGGGGTGTTTGTTTTACTTTGTTTATTTTGTTTGGCTTTTTGGGGGTGGGGTTGGTAGTGGGGTGGGTCGTTTGATTTTTGTTTTGTTTTGTTTTGTTTTGTCTTGTTTTTATTTACAATGTTTGGTACGAAGTAAATCAATTATTTTTGTTCTAGCCAGCTCATAGAAACAAATACAAACGGTCATATAAACGGAGTAACAGGAATTGTACCAATCTTTATATTTACATTAGGCCTTATATGGATGGACATAAGTACTGGTTATCAAAGGACTGAGAGTATCATTTGAACTATTTTTCTATTTTGTCTTTCATTGCGTTAGTCTTAGTATCACTCAACAAGAACGAGATGAGTCGTATCTTATTTGAAAACTGAAAAGAAAACAGTATTTTAAAACCTGGTTGATGTATTCCCCAAGAAAAAAATATATTGTACACCGTCTTGTCCTGAAAACTACATGACTGGTTCTGTACTTTTGTTTGGTCATTGATGATATTGGTGATCTAGTTATAAACAGTTCTTTCTAAATCATTTAAAAATGATTTCTGGTCGAAAGTATTATGCAAATATGATGCAGGAATATTTATAATGAAAGATATGGATGGTTTTCGAGCTTTTCTATATAAAAATATATTGTTTCTTTTCAAAAGCGAACGTTAAACATAAATAGACAGAACGTTTAAATTAATTGTTACAATGTTATCCTTTGACTCAGCAGTGTTCTAACATATTATAAATGGTTGGGACCTATTCATGATATTCGTGAACAATTAAGATAATATTACTTTCTTGCGTACACAACAAATGTGATGAAAATGGGTTGGTACATCCCCTCCGTCCCCAAGCTAGGCCCCCTTCCCATATACTCCTGTTCGTATTAGGAAGAAAACTCTCTTGACTTCGATCATAATTATCGTGAAATATCTGAGGTATGTACATTCCATCCTGCTGAATAAAAAGGTAATTTAACCGATAAGAAAGCTGAGATTTAAATCTCGCCAGTGAGCTTTGGAGCAATCTCCTCGTGTTCGCAGATCGATAAGACAAAGTCACGTGACTCATAGATTATCTGAGTTTAATGGAGAGAGAGAGAGAGAGAGAGAGAGAGAGTGCTGACAAATAAAAGATCCATATACATCATTTTATATTTTAAAAATGGTTATTATTGAATCAGCAATGCTGATAAGATGTTTGACAGTTTGATCTCCTATATTATTTTAGACGGACTTGCCATAGAAGTAACATTTTGTATTTTTCGATCAGCAAGCATCTGTCTATACGTGGACTCCAGCCTATTGCAAATATAATTAAAGAATGATTTTTATGCACCTGAAATTTGTAACTACGCATATCTCCGTGATCTGTTATATATAAAGAATAACCCTAACGCTAAATAGTCAATGAGCTAGAGAGTCAATGTTATGGTCAATGAGGTTTTTCTAGACTGTGTCAGTAACTTTACTGGAAAATCCATCACTACCAGCAGCTGTTTATGACATAAGCCGGTCGAGAATCCGTTGTCTTGAAATAAAAATCGTGCGCTATCAATTTCATCTGAAATTACAGAAAGTGGCAAGTAAGCACACAAAACCTCTGTCTACGTCGAGTAAAACTACCACAACGTTTTAAAAAACACGTCTTCATCGATAATTCGCTAAAATGTTATTTCACTAACATTCAAACCTGAAGGATACGCTAAACTGTTATGACGCTAAAATATTACGAATGAATCCTGCCAGTGTATATTGGATATTTGCAGCATTTTCGAGTCCAGTAATAGATGGCACAATCCCGTTACTGAAACCATACTAAATTCGAACAGGCCGAAGGCAATTCTTGAAATACCCAAACTGATTCCCTAGCAAAAGCAGGTCTAGTCCCTCTAAATCCCATTGGTATAATGGACACATGTCCCTCCAGATCCAATTGGTACAAAGAAGTAATGAAATATAGTCAATTTAAGCTTATACATTTAACATTGTCAATTTTACAACTATAAAATTCAATAAGCTGTAAGGTATAGCAATGCCACTTTATATACGAACATATGATCTACTTATACAATAACTGACACAGATTAACCTATGAAAATATTCAATACTGAGTTGAAGCTAATTTTACGGGGAAGGGTAAATTAAACCTGCCGCATTATGCTTAGGCTGACCGTTCACTGAAGTTAGGTCAGCCATCTTCAGTGGACAGATTTAATAATAATAATAATGTTAATAATGTTCAGACAAAGGTTCATCTCACATTGGTTTGAGATCAATTAAAATGTACAGTATATACATATTTTGCACAATGAAATACATTACCTACATAAGTATTATAACATACTGGATACAATAAAATACGGAAAATTGGTATCAAAGGGATATAATTATATCCTGGGTTAAAACGAGTGATTATAACATGTATTTGCAAGCAGGAAGGCTCCTAAGTAGTTAATGGGGGAGACTGAGTCTCAATGAGACTTCCAAGCAAAAAAGTGAATAAAGAATCGAGCCTCAGTGGGAACTTAACATAGTCGGACAGTATAGGGTCAAGTGGATTTTAACATGGCTGACGTCAAGGTACTAGACAAGAGGGAAAAATGGCAAAAGTGTTGCAAATGGCTGACCTGAGTCGGGTGGGAACACAGTAACAGTGTTGTAGTTGACATCAATATGCGCTACTATAGGTAGGTAGGTAAGGAAAAGTTTACGTGAAATAAATTAATGGGGAAAAGGGTTTATAAAAGAATTTATAGGGAAAGCAAATATAAAGGGGTTTAAAGAGATAAACAAAATACAGACATACACACACAAACAAACAAAGCATATACAAACAAATACTTATAAAACACAAAGAGAAACATTTGGTTGGGGGATAATAGCGAAAGAGTATATCTTTTCCAGGCAAGTGAGTGGCCTTGAAAAGGGCCCTTTGGGGTCTTCTCTTCTTGGAAAATCATATGGAGAAACCCTGGTACATATTTATTGCCTCAACCTGTGGAAAATCCTATGGAAAACCCAAGTATATATGTATAGCCTCACAGCGTAGCAGTGTTAAAGTGGCTGACTTCAATTGGGCGGTAATTTAGTAACAGTGTTCGAGTTGACCTGAATATGCGCTAGTTAGGTAATTATGGGAAATTCTATGTTAAACAGGCCAGAGTAGATATGCAGGGTACTCTATGGCCTCGAAAAGGGCTTACAGAGTAAAAATGGTTTATGGGTTAAAGGGGGAGGGTCATGGTAAAGGTTTGTAAGTTTCAATAGTCAAATTAGATACACACGCAACACCTTGTGTTAGCTCTGAGTGTAAGTGAAGAAGATGAAATCAAACAAAAATACTATCACGTACCTTATATACCATCTACCATCCTCTTATACACTCCAGCCAAAACGCCTTGTGTTAGTTTAGAATGTAAGAGAAGATGAAATCTCGCGAAATATATTATCCATTACACTACAAAAGCACTCTCACACACCAACTATACCATCCAACACCCATACACACAATCACAAGCGTCGTGTGTCAGCTTAGAATGTAAGAAAAGAATATGAAATCCCACAACAATACTTTCATACACCAACTATACTATTCAGCACCACATACACACACCATTACAAACGTCCTGTGTTAGCTTAGAATTTAAGAGAAGGAGATGAAATCTCACAAACCTACTATCCATCACACCAGTTATACCATCCAACGTCCCAATACCATTCAACACCTCTTACACAAACTATCCCAAAACGCCCTGTATTAGCTTAGAATGTAAGTGGAGGGGATGAAATCTCATAAACATACTCTCACAGATGTTATATACCATCAAAAACCTCATAGAAATACTAACAGTACACCATCTATACCATCCATCACTGCCACACACTATCCAAAACGTCCTGTGCTAGCTTAGAGTGTAAGTGAAGAAAATGAATTTCAACAAAAATAGACTCACATACCGTAAGTACCATACAACATTCCATTATACACTCTATCCAAAACGACTTGTGTTAGCTTAGAATGTAAGAGAAGATGAAATCTCTGAAAATATACTATCCATCACACCACAAAAATACTCTCAAACTTCAACTATACCATTCAGCACCCATACACAGAGCATCCATGCGTTCTGAATCAGCTTAGATTGTAAGAGAAGAAGATGAAATCTCACAAACCTACTATCCCTCACATAAGAAAATATATACCATCCAACATCCCAATACCATTCAATACTTCTTACACAAACTATCCCAAAACGCCCCATGTTAGCTTAGAGTGTAAATGGAGGGGATGAATTCTCACAACCATACTCTTACACATCTTATATACTATCCAACATCTCATACAAATACTATACATTAAACCGTCAACACCATCCATCTTTCCCACATATTATCACAAGCGTCCTGTGTTAGTTTAGAGTGTAAGCGAAGAAAATGAAATCCAACGAATATAGCCTCACATACCGTTTATACCATCCAATATCCCATTATACACTCTATCCAAAACTCCTTGTGCTAAATTAGAATGCACGAGAAGGAGAAGAAATCTCACAAACATAATATTCAATACATCTTTACCATTCAACACCCCTTACACACACTATCCTAAACACCTTATTTAGCTCAGAGTATTAGATAAGGATATGAAAGCAAAGAAACATACCATCCATCCCGCCACAAAATACTCTCACACACCAACTATACCATCCAAACAGCCCCTTACACACACACTTTCTCAAAACGCCCTATGTTACCTTAGGGTGTAAGAGGGAAAGATGAAATTATACTCGTTTTCCAGGTCCATGTCATGAGCACATTTGGTCTTCAAAGCCTTAACAGTTGGCTTTAGCTGTTTCACCTTTCTTCTGCCGTATGATAAAATATCAAGCTGAGTAACAATTGACTTAAATGGTATGTAATAAAGAGACCAGGTAGTTTTAGGTATCTGATTGTTTAAACCGGATGATGTTTTTTATCGGGTATTTCTGTTTCAGAATGACTTTCTCTTTCATTGTCATTTCTTTCACAACGTTGAGAGCACGGATTTTGTCCCTGCTTATATGTAACTGCTGGACTGCTGTCTGGATTCTGTAAAGCACGAGGTCAAAAGATAATTTACTTGAAACTTTATTACAACTAGAATATTTGATATTGTAGTTCTGCAAAATTTTGCACATTTGCGATATTGAATAATTAACTCACAGATTCGTTGGTCAATTACTGCACATAAAACATGTATTCAGAAATAATAATCACATTTGAAAAAATTATATGGGTAATAAAGTCGTTATAGAGTATATATAATAAAATTGTTAACAAAACTAACAATGCATTGGAGTAAACTAGAGTTGTTCAATTTTACTCTTAACAATAAGTATATAGAGTTTCGAACTTCCTTGTCATGCGCTTGTTATGCACAGAAAATGGACCCTAGCAGTATTTCTGTATGCTTTCATAACGCGTTTACAAACACGTGATGGAGACAAACTTGGACGTGGTCTGAATTCCACATCAACCATGTAGTAGTTCCTTGTCCTCTTGCTTGTATTACAAAACGGAACTAAATCCTATTTTTCTAAAGTATGTCAAGATATGACTCACCACGTTTAGGCTTTTCCGTATTTCGCCAGGGGGGAAGAACTGTCTGAAGCCATCTTAATGTTCTGACATTGTAGTATAATTTGTGAATGATGGAATGATTAGCTTCTGTTGATGATGCAATATTCCCAGAAACTGATTCCTTCGGTATGATGCAATGATTGTACAATACTCTTAAAAGGTGATCCAATATCCCTATAAACTGAAGCAACATACAGGACTAGGAGATGGTGTGAAACACTCTTAGTACTTGACGAAATGTTTACTGTGTGCTGCAAAAGCTTAATGAAGCATAAGGACTAGAAATATGAAACTATAAGTCTTATGTGTGTATATTTTGTAACGATTTCATTTAAATATATCCAATTTTATTTTAACCATATATGCTATACGTTTCACTTCTGTCTAGTTCGTCTCGGTATCTACTGCAGAAACTTCAGAACGTCCTAAACACAGCTACTTGGATCATCCTTAGAGTACGAAGAAATGAGAACAACTCCCACACATCGATCCAGAATTAAACAAAAGATCTGCTTACTATATTAAATTTCGTTGGCTGGCTCCAGTCCAATATACCTATCTGACCTCATCCATGTGTACACACCATCTAAAAGCGTACGCTCCTCTTCCGACACTTGTATTCTCATTGTTCCTACTGTTCATACGGACAACATTTTTTGCATACTGTAATCTCATTCAGGCTTGCTCTTAAAACTCACCTATTTCGACTTCAGCAACAGACTTAAAGACATAATTATATTTATTTCCTTAATCATTGTCAGCATATTTTTGTTTTGTAATTTCATGTATTTATTTTAAAAATCGTTTCGTTGTATATGTTCCTATGTGTTATCTAATATTCTAAGGTGCTTAGAGCTTCTAACATTAGGCGCTGTACTAGGTCCACATTATTATTATTATTATTATTATTATTATTATTATTATTATTATTATTGATTAAATTAATAATTTTCAAACATTTACAGGGTTGTATCCTTTGGATGGTACTGCATATGCTGATTTTCAACACTGGCGCAAGCTTGGAATGGGGATAACAACAAACAATGACTTGAAGGTGAAAGCACTGAGACATAGTTAAAATTTAGCACAAATACAGCTTAGATATGTATCCTGATCACATACAACATTCATTACGCTAGGTAAACGCCCGCATAGTAAAATCACCTGTAATGAAGGAAAACAATTTTCATTTTGTGATTTGTCTCAATTTTAAGCTCCAGGCAGAGCTTAACAATGAACTTGATTCAGGTGAGATCAATCTGGTATAATCCCTTGTAGTTGTAGTTTTCAAATAAAATCATATTTGTTAGTTTTGATGGACGACCTGGTTAATAGTTCTACCTTAAAATATGAAGAAAAAAATCCATAATGAATGAGAGGTTAAGTTTAGGGTGTATATCTCCTGTTATTTGTAAGATATTGAAAATCTATGCTCCGATTCGAATTCCTGATATCTGTATCAGAAAAAAGTTACCAGTATTTGAAGACCTTCCGTTATAAGCCGATGAATTTGCAGGTGAGTAAACTATGCATAGGTCCCCACTTCGCTCAGCCATAACGCGATAAGTAATTGGAATTTTTTACTGAAATGTTGCATGGGGCATTGTTTACATAAATGTTCACCGGGAAAAAAAATTATGGACTTCGGGGATAGTCACCCGGGACGATATTCGGATTTTTTTTTTTGATTTTGTATTGAATGACCCAGCAATTTGAAGTTCAGCAGTAAATTACTCTAAACCAATATCAAAATCTATGCTAAAATTAAACAGACCAATGTCAGTGTTTGAAATTTCAAAATTGATCTCCCAATAAACAAAGGTCTAGTCCTTTTTAATCGGAACAGTACAGTATATTTTGGGATTCTTAGTTGACTTTTGGTAGAAGAACACGTGTTTAGACTACCAACTTATGGGACTGCAGTAAAGGTATTCAGATAATCTTGTTCCAGTATGAACAGTCAAAGCGTCCGCTGAGAGGATACATTTAATACTACTTATATGAAATTCATTCTGTGAGTGTTTTATAAATTACATATTACGTGTTGTCTTGTACGCCAATAATCGTTAAGTAAATATATAATTTATTTTAATAATCTTTGAAAGAAAATTTTAAAAAACCTATAACATGCACTGTCTGTATAAATGTATGACCTTGGAATTATTGGAGAGGTTGAGTCTTGGACTTGCATTAAAAATGACCCTAAGTGAACATGGTTCATTTTCGAGGTTTGAAGTCCTGTTCGAATCACTTAAATCACGAAACAGCATAGAGGATTGTTACTTCTTTATATTTTGTGAATATAATGTATTCCCTAATGGCAAATTCTCTAATGGTCACAAATGTATCCATAACGCATAATTCTCAAGCACAGGAATACTTTCAGCGGCCGTATACTCTACACTTTGTACGTTACATATATGAATACCAATGAATAATTCAAAAAAAGTGAAGATTATATTATGTCTGGTATCTGTATGTGTTAGTAGATCAGAGGGATGGAATTAGTTACATGCTAGTTTACCGCGGGGTGTACGAAATATTTTGTGACCTTTGCCAAACTCACTCCGTGCTAAAGGGGATATCGGTCAGAGCCAACCCTAAAAATGTATGCACGTCAGTTGTTGTTGTTGTGGATTTAGCGGAAGGCTACACATGGTGTCCGGTATAGCTGGTGGAGGGAAATCCCCTGTAGGAAACGCCGACCTGCGAGAAGCTACGGGCAAGCTTGCTCACATACCATCATTGGCCAAACCAGAGACCCGACCTGTTTCAGACAGAGGTGAGATGGCAGTGGTCGGTAAATGCGAGCGCTTTAGACTACTCGCTCCCCCCCCCCTTCTCTTCCACATGAATTTCAGTAAACTAATATGTAATTAATGTATACCTTTGAAACCTTGCATAAAAGTATTTTATGAAAGAATAACGCTTTCAAATCTTTAAACCGCAATTTTAATTATGAAGATGATTGTATACAGTCAGATTGCAGCAGTTACGTCCCTTAGGCCCCAAAAAATACTTCGAAACACAGACGAATCAGCATTGTTTTATTAAAATCTAGCCTCTTATTATGTATAATTTCCAAAGATAAACAAACTACACAGTAACCCATTTCTATGTATAATAAAGTATTTCATTGCATTATAAATTCTGAAGCAGACATTTCCCATGTCTCTATTTCCAGGCGTCAATGATTAACTTTAAGCAAACTTTTTAAATAACATAGTGTAGTTATGACCTTGTTGTAGTTCTTATACTCATCATGTTTACAGACACTTGAAAACCCGCCCTTGTAAGCCGATAAATATATAACAGAAATAAAGGATTTTATATTTTGTTACATCCGTGTTAGAGCTGAGTACGACGAAAAATGTTGAACCGAGGTATACTGCGGTATTTCTGAACATGGCACAATGCACACCGTGGTATACCGAAATTGTTAGGCAACAACGATTTAATGTTATAGGGCAGGGGCCTGGCACTTTATTGTGAAACTTTTCGTCGGTCAGTATCAGCAAAAATAAATATCTTGTTATGATTGATAACAAAATAGTACCATATTATATCCATTATGGTATCTGGAGACTAAAAAATTAATTATCTCTAGAATCAAGGAAATAAAATATCCCAGCTCAAAAGAAAATCGCAGCCCCGCCCTCACTCACCCCCACCCCCCCCAAAAAAAATAAATGATCGGTACCTTATAGTAGTTCCTTTGTGTATGCTAATTGTTGTAAATGTTGTAATCTAATAACTGAAACTACGTTTGGATGATTACGTTTCCTATATAGCTGTCACCCTGGAGATTACAGTGTGCTAATTTGATTTTAGTGGTTATTTTTGTAAAGATAACAAGTGTTGACAGAATCCTACAATTTACTAGCCACTATATTAATGTAATAGGCAGGGGAGCTTCGAGTGGGATGTCAACACCTGTGCAAGATATTTGTCAGAGAGGACCAGCAAACATAAACTACATTTAATCAAGAGGCAACAACATATTTGCTGGATTTGAGAAATAACGTCAAACTTCAAACAAAAAGCTACATCTCTCCTTAAAATGTTAGGACAATTCGCTGTCTTACAAAAGAATACATGTATTAGCATACTCTAGTAAATAATTACAAATGATATGTTTTTATTGTTTTTTTAATCCGAAATGTTTCCAAAAGTTGGATTTGGCCCGAATATCTTTCACAACATCCCATCTGGCCCCCAGGTGTGAAACATGTTATTGAAGGATCATAAAATAAATATAATTCTACTTGTATTATTCAAGGTTAATTTATGACAAAAACAACTGTTTTGTAGAAATAATATTAATCTTTTAATCCTTTTTTGGTCATGAAAACCGAACATATTCTGAATATAAATTCGTGAAAAGATCACTAGGGGAATTTCCGTGTATTCCTTACTATGGCAAACTATGGTACCGGTACAGTTAAAAAGCTGCGTGGTACGTAACAAGGGAAAAAATACGGTATACCGGTAATACCGCACACCTCTAATCTGTTTGGGCCTGTATTTGTTTTCAGAATGAGAATTCTATGGAAATGAATTGTCGGTTTAAACCTGATGTAGAAGGTTTTGCTAAGGCCAAGTCAGTAGACAAATAAGTATATGGACTGTGCACATTTTGCACTTTGTTTTTAAAAGAATACTAAACTTATTAATCCTTCACAAAGCACAGAACTTCATCTGTTAAGTTGGCCAGACTTCAGTATTACCAACACCGATTAAGCCTCAATGTTGCCAGCATCAGTCCGGTCCCAATATTACCACTATCAACCAGGTTCCAATATTAACAACACCATGTCCCAATATTACCAGTATCAACTAGTTCCCAATATTAGCAACACCAACCAGGTCCAAATATTGTCAACATCAAGCAGGTCCCTATATTACCAACATCCGTCAGGTCCCAATATCAACCAGGAAGTCTGAACGTTTAATCAAGACTGGCTCTGTGGTTCGGCTCTCAGGACTTTTGATTGATTCATTTTAAGCTGGAATTTGAATTAGACGATCTGAACGCTGGAGTTTAGGTTTATGTCCAAATTAAGTTGCATTGGTAAATGCAGACCATATCAATCTATAATTCCGATTAGAGGTACGATTTCATTATTGTTGGTAACTGGCTACAGTCTTGCGGGTTTCGTAAACGGTTTTATATAATTAGTGTTCACATAAAGTGTTCCATCATGATAAAGCCCCTAGTAAGAAGCTGAAGTATGTTTGATCATGGATCTCATTAAACTTGTCAGTTATTTAAGTATTATTCCGAATTAATTTATAATATTTTTTTAAATCGCTTAGTATTGACGAACCAATTATAATGTAATTTCCCAATTATAAATATTAATACACTATTTTGTGTTTTAACGAGCTATCAAAAAATTGTTTATTATAACATCCCCCTGAAATAGATTTTCAAGGATACGCATCACACTATCACATTTAACACTTAACATAGTTTAAAAACCTTGTGAAATGAGCACACGCCATAAGTAAATTGCACCTTATTGAGACTTTCTTTTAGGCATTATTTAAATCAAATCCAAATTTAACAAATACATCTAGATTTTTCTCAGGAAGAGAGAGATAACTGAATGAACACACACACACACACACACACACACACACACACACACACACTGTATATATATATATATATATATATATATATATATATATATATATATATATATATATATATATATATAAAGAATACAAATCATATGGCAAATAACAGTCCTTTCAAGCGGACTGGATCCAGCAAGGGATCACGTGTGTCAGGGATTGATTGAGATAAATGCACGAAGCTGACAACGAACAGTACAACACTAGTATCGAACTAGCCTGAGCGCTTTCGACTCTTAATGAGTCTTTTTCAAAGGCATATACGAAACATAGACAAAACAAACAAATAAAACACAAATGTGACAATTGATCGATGTTTTGAATTCATTCACTTGTTTCCTTGTTAACTTTATCATCTTGACTGGTTCACTGTTTTTTTTTTTTATCTCATCAAGTTCACTCAGCAAATTTTTAAATAACCATTGTGCTGGATCAGTTCCTCTGTAAAACTTTATTTTTCTTTAATTTGTTTTGATTAGCTGAGTAGACCCGTTTATAAGCAGCAGAACACGGTATATGATTTTGAACAGTTGTAGTAAATGATTTGGTTGGATCATTCAACGGTGCTTCTACTGTCTCAAGTATGGCCTCGAAATCAGCGTAAATTATGAAAGGTATCATTAGTTTTCTACTATTATTCAAGAACTCAACGAAAGCCTTTTCTTTTTTTGGCATCGAGATAGCTAGTACTTCACGCCAAACGAGACTTTTATTGTGCTTTTCTAACATCTCACTTGACTGAAATCTCTGTAAGCACTTCAAACAGAAGAATTTAGCTGTCTTGTGTTGATTTTGTAATGTTTGCTGACCAACCTGGAGAATGTTTTAACCAGAACCTAGTGGTTGTTATAAAAGAACAGATTTATCGTTTTATCATCAGCGTTTTATCATCAGTCGAGAGCAAACAATGAAGTTTCTTTGTGCATTCGTTCCTCAATACCAAAGACATTGATGTTTAATCCGGGATTTCACTTTTCAAACTTGAGTATATCTCTTTCAGCAAGCGGAAATTAAAGACCGTTAATATTCAGTTTGTCAATGTGTTCTCTGTATTTTGCAACTCATTCTGGATGATGACAGTTTGATGGATAAAAGTGAGCCAGAACGCACCACAAGAAGCAGAATTCATCGTTGTTTTCGATGTTTAAACATGGTTTTTGTTTTGAATAATTTCAAGTAATTTAACATAAGATGATCCTCTCAATGGCGCTGTTTTCCAGTGTGAAATGTTATCTTGTTAAATTTCTCAGATGTCCATGCTGAACAACTTTGTTCACACGCTTCAACTTTACTCATTATCTTCTGATACAACTGATCAGCTATTTCAGCAAAAGATTATTATTGAGATAAATTGAAATTGATTTTGTGTTAAGCCAGGGTGTTATCTCCTTCTCTTCCTCTCCAACTTGTCTTTTCATCAGCGCATTAACACCAACAATTAATTTTATACCGCCTGGTTTTTTTAACTTCATAAGTATCAACTGGTCTCAATAGTGTCATCAGATCATGTTGATCAAAACCATCATCTAGTACCTTTCCGTTATCGAACGCAAATGACTTATCAAATCCGGGAAACGCTGACTCAGTTTCTCGAGCAACAATTTGTCTTCGTGTAATGTTCCTCAAATTAACACGTTGTATTTTTATTTTGATTTCAATTTTGCTTATTTTTTGTTTTTGTTGCAGTCGCTCAACATCATCACGCAGTTGTCGTCTCTCAATGTTTGTTTTGGGATAAGCAACAAATGTTTTTGACAAGTTGAACTATTGTTCAACAAGACCTCGATCTAACTGAGATCGTGTGGTGAGGTCCAAACTTAACAAGTCGTTGAATTTATCGGCGAACTTAACTCGTCGTGGTCCGCTCGGTAATACATCAACAATATCACGAATTGAGTTGTAAAGATCAGCGTTTGATCTGACTGAACTATATTGTTCTTTTGTAAGATCTCAGTACAGCTTTTTCAATCGTCTTATCTTTTCATCTCGTGTTATCTTGCCATGAGGAATCACATCAATGATATTTTGCCGAGACATATCAATATGATTATACTGTTTCTCTAAATAGGGGTCAAAAATTTCCCTATTAGACAATTGGAATACTGTATAAGAAATTTCGCCCAAGATTATGATGACTGAGAACTTTGATAACAGTGATTTTGATGATAATGAAGTTTTCTATCAGCATGCCAGGTATCTGCGACAAGCTAGGTCAGATCATCGACATTAAAACAAAGAAACAATTTAGAAGGTTGACTCCATTCGGCTATGTCGTGATAGTCCGTGCAGCTGAGACAGAGAAATTTAGCGAGATGTTACTCTTGTAGGTTTATTTATGAAGTTTTCAATGGAGATGTACCTGAAGGAAAAAGAGTCTATTGTGTTGACGGCAAGAAACAGAACAATGATATTGTTAATTTGTCATTGGAAGATGAGTTCATGTGTCATCCGATTTATCTGAACTATGTGGCAAGCGAGGACGGCCTTATCAGAAATAAGAAAATGAAAAAAGCGTTGGGTACGATCAGCAATGTTGGTTGCTTAAAAACTTGTATATCATATGGAGATAAATCAACAAAAGTCTGTTATTCAATCCCATCGATTTGTTTATGAATGCTACAATGGATTAATTCAAGCTAGCTTTGTCACTGATCACCTTAACAGTATTAAGACGTATGTTTAAACTTGGAGTCAGTGACGCAGCAAGAAAATATTCTACAAGGTGACGCTGGTGGTAGTAGAGTATCCAAACCATTTGTATTGATTAATCTGGAAACTGATGAGAGAATTAAATATAGATCAATATCTGCAGCCGGTAAAATTTTGGTATTAATTCAAGATCAGTAAAATTATTCGCTGATGGAACATATCGCTCCGCTATTGCAAAATACTTCTGTGGAAATAGAATCAAGTTCATCTACATTTAATATAAGAATGAATCTCTCGAGCTTTCTCTGTGATTTGTACAAGTCAAGTGATCACTCAAGTAAAACACCTATCATATCACAACAAGCAACACCAGTTCATGATGAAGAACTAGCCTACGTTCCAGAGCAAGGTGAAGTTTTTGATGATGATCACTCTGTTCAACACAAAACGAAAAACAAATATGACTGCAAGTATCATGTTGTGAAAAAGCTGAATAAGTTTAATTTAACTCTTGAGGAGAAAGGATTTTTTTATGCTGTCATGCGTTTGTTTATGAACGTAACAATTGTTGGTCGTATGAAAAGTATTAAATTTCATTTTATCTATTCAAAAATCTTCGTCATAATGTACCAACAAAATATAATTACAAATGAAAGTAAAAATTATATAATCGCACTTTGTAAACCAGTGCAATGTAAACCAATATTACTCGAGTACGAGAAGATCTTTGCTAATATCATTCAAAAACATTAAATTTTGTTTATTGTTCAAGTCAAGACCCAGCTGTTGAATGACTCCGGATATTCGCTTTACTTAACTAAGCTTCTATTGCCTCGTCTCATTAACACTTTTGCAATAACAAAGACATCTTGTTGTGTCTTTTGTAGTTCCTGTTCGTAAAATGAGCCTGTGATATCCTCTCTGTTAAGGCTTTTTAACTTGTACGCGATTGGTACAGTTGGTAATACCTTGTCAACAACATACACTTCCTCTGTCCAATTTGTTTGATAACCTTTCTCACATATTTTCTTTACTACCGAGATTCTGACTCTGTCGTGCTTGTTGAACTTGTTTCGCTTTGATAACCTTTCTAAGTCACGCTGATAGTGCTCAAACTGATTTTTGTTGGCTAAAAACGGATTAATCACCGCTTCATTAATTGATCTGTGTTTGGTGGTGTTGTATTCATCAACAATTTTCTGTAACATTACCGTGTAATTGTTTGTGTTAGGACAACAGATAATTTGCTGAACGAAATACTCCCACACAGGATAATGAAGTACGAGAAAACGTATGAGATAAAATATGACACGAATTTTGTCTATACGTAAGTATATGGACGTAAAAGACGTGCTAGATGAGATATTCAACGAGGCATGCGAGATAAGTGTGAGAGATTGTGGACGAGAAAAACTAGAGTACAATGGCAAACCTTTTATTGTAAAGATAAGTAACGAAGTAACTGGTTATTATTTCAAAAAAGATAATACTAAAATTAAATTAAAGCTGGTTAATACAGATGGCAACAGCTTCTACTTTCTGCTCGAAAGACACTAGTGTTTGATAGTTGATGAGGTAAGCTCGTTTTGCTGTCCAATATCACAAAACAAATACACAAAGCTAACGACAAAGCTAACGATGCCTCTGAACAATCTGGAAGTTTATGATGAATACAATGAAATAAGGACAAATTATGAGGCACTGGAAGCATTTAGCGTGAGCAAACAAAAAGTAGATGCTATCGTCACTCTTTCATTTTGTAAATTCAATGACGAGTATTACTTGATAACCAGACCAAGTATGATCTGGATAGTTGGACCATACGTAAAAGAAATTTTATCCAACCGGTAAAATAATGAGCAAGATAGAAAATCAGTTGATTAAGTTTGCAAAGCAAGTTGAAAAGGTGATTAAATCAGTGATGATGTTGCAGAATCACGTAATAGCCTAGCTAAAATTAAAGAGACCGTCGCCAACTTTTCTGAGCAAGTAGAAAAGGTGATTAAGACAACAGAAAAAATCAACAAAGACGCTGTCAAAGATCTTAAGCATGATGTAATCATCTTGACTGACCAGACTGAAAAAAATACTGAAGGTCTTTGAACATTAAACAACCTGTTGAACCAGTAATTGTTGAAAATGGACCCATCGTCCTTGAAATTGAGGGTAATAATGAAGATGATTCATTAGTGTAGTTATCATCAATGTCAATGAAAACATGAGGTGGTTTCGACCCCTCGAACAAAATAAGGATTGAGCCATAATCAATCAACAAAAAAGTGCCCTAGTAATGCTACAAAAGGGGGTTTAGTCCTTACTCCTCAGAAAAATTTATGTTCAGATCAATTTGCAGACTAATTTTAAAATTTAGCGAGTAATTTGATTCTAGTTTAATCGATGAAATAGTAAACAAATCAATTTTCTTTGGTCTCTAATTTAGTTTGGAGTAAAAAATAATAATTTTATACTTATTTTAAGATAAGTGAAATTAATATGTTTGTGACCTTAATTCCTAAATGGAAATGTTAGGTATTCGTCCTTTCATTATTTCAGCATTGGAATTCAGCTCATTAATATCATTGTCAAATGAGAAGAAAATTATGTAATTAATAAATGAACATATGTACATATATAATATACAGGCAAGGGGTATCCATGCAGAGCAAATTAAACAACACCTGCGTGAATCAGGCGTAAGGTCGATGTTTCCCTTGTTTACCGAGGACCTCAAGGGACCAGTAATTGTCACCTGAAGGATTCTTAAACGCGCATATACCAGACATAATTTGTGTCTAATCTTCTAACATTTCACAGTCACGAAATCATAAGTTCATACTTTCATGTTTTTCCTGCTTCGCATACGGATAACCTATCAGTATATCATTTTAGCTGTACCTCGGAACTTCACGTCATGCATCATAAAACATGTCCAAACACCCAATACAAAGAATCATTTCTATCTCAAATTACTAAACATCTTACGAGAAAATATCCCAATAATTCCTTATGTTAAAAAATTAGGGAGGGTCCATTTCACGAAACGCATTCATGCTACCATAAAGTCTCATGAACATTGTACTTATAACTTCTGATAACATAATTTATAACATCTGATATGTTAATTACTGGGTTTGAGAAATATCTTCCCGACACCGCAAACAATCCCTAACTCTAAGAACGGAGATGTAATATACAAATAGCACGTACTTAGGTTTGATTTTCGTTTGGTTTGGCAACACATGTATGTTCTTAGGTGCCGAGTCAGTTGGATTAAAGTGTATTCCCCAAGGACACACCAAGGTATCTGACCCAGACTTGCATGGTGGGAGGATTCCAACACGCACGCCTTTAGTACTTGCGTCAGGCACGCTAACCACTCTGCCAACGTGGCTCATGTAGATTTTCAGATGAAATTTTTATTACAGAAGGCTAAAATACAGTATATGGTGAAATAACTTACTTCAACAAGCGCTACGAGAAATCTCATTGTAGTTTGATGGATCCTGTTTATATTCCATTTGTATATTAGTGAGATAAACCTTCCAAATTTTAGACATTTTAAAAGCAATAGGATCAACCAGTTTGTCAACAGTTCATACTTATTCAATCACTATATTGACGCTTGCGATAGTTTTCATCTTTAACGGATTTCCAGCTGATCTTATTGGCATATTAAAGACTGAATGATCATTTGTTTCAACAGTGCACTCAGACTGCTGTCTACTCTGTATAATTTCAAATATGCTTGATTCACAAAACTAAGAGTCGTTTATGTACCTTTATTTTTGTAACTTTCCAGGAAGGATTATGTTGGAGCAAATGTTTTCTTGTTATCGTTAATCACAGGTTTTAATTTGGTTTCGTGTTATTTCAATTAGATGAGCGCATTATTTGCCTTATTAATAGACAATAATGTCAAAAAGAAAAATGGGGCATTTGAATACCATCATCCTGTCTATATTTCAGCGTCCCTTGAATCTACATTTGAGATGCTGCTAAGAATTCATGGGCTGGATGACAAGACAATCCAGATTCTGGAGGAGCAGGAAATAGTCAACATTGCAGCCATTCAAGGTTTATCCGAAGATGACATAAAGGATTTAGGCCTACCTGTAGGCCAGAGTGCATTACTCAGAGAGCTTGTAAAGAAACTACGTGAATCATCGGATGACATCCCCGATTCACAGCAGTCATCTGAAAAAGAAAATGAGAAGCCAAATGACAAAAAGGACAATGATGGAAAGGAAATGAACGAGAAGCAATTTTGGTGTATATTTAAATGTTTTGGGGGTATCTCTGCTGTTGGTATAGGCGGTATATTGGCCCCAGTTGGACTAATCACATACGGGCTCCCAGTAATCAGATCCGGGACGGCTGGAATTTTAGCAGGATCCCCTTGGCAGCTAAGATTATGACCCTTTATGGGGACACTGTGGCAGCTTGGAGTGTAGTCTCTGTCCTGCACTATGTAGCAGTGGCCGGTATCGGCTGGAAGGCTATACTTGAGATTTCTTTCGCTCAGCTGCTGTGATGACAGCTATTAAAAAGACTTGCAGCCATTGCATAGATCTGTAATGCTTAATCTTTGAGAAATCGTTATATTTTGTTAGATTTTCATCATGGCCTGTAGTTTTTGGTATCCTATCTCGTGTACAAGAACGTGGGTGATCTCTAAGCTTCTTTTATTATCCTTGGCATTTTCAGGAAAGAAGATAGTGTGGCAAGTATTCAAAATATAAGCAGAGCCTGAGAACATCGTAAATAAGTCAAATACTAAAGACTTTTCTTTTATAGAGTGGAAAAAACTATTTCTCTATTGCATCTAATATAAATTCTTGAAATTTTCAGTACAAATGTAAATTGAGAAAAAGGAGAAGACAAAACATTAGAAGGAAAATACGATTAATAAAACCACTGTATTTTTACCAACATATTTAGAAGTTCTGTTTCCAATTCACATAATATTCTTTGTTTATACAGTTTTGATTTAAGCTTGGAACCAATGAACATTATTATGCTTTGTCAAAATATTGTCTATTTTCGTTGTTTATATATTATGTCATAAAAGTACTTGAACATATTCAGGCCTAAGGTTATCAATACGTGAAAAATAAGAAAGCAATAAAGAAGAGACACTGCATAGGTAATAGTATTTTGAGAAAGCCTGCATCTTCACTAAATAATTTTCTGTATGTTGTGTAGAAGTACAATTGTTCTACGTTTGATGTGTAACTCATCTGCGTGTAGAAGCGTGATATCTAATTTTTCAGTTATAATTACTTTTAGAATTATATAAACTGGGGACTACTTTCCAACTGATAATTTCAGATTTTAATTGTCACAGAACTTTTACGATTTTTGCAATCACATACTGGCATCCTATCGTCATTTACCAACCATCACGATCCATGGATAGTTTTTGAGTCAATCTTTAAGTTAGATCAAAAGTCGCCATGCGCATGGCCTAGACTTGGAATATGTAATAGCAACTAATTCATTCGAACATTACTTATGTTCATGGTTTTCCACCCTTAAATCTATGGTGAAAAATTCATAGAACTCACTTTACCGCTATTCCAGTTGACTAGGTCCATTTAATTTTTTATGCTGATAGTCAGAACATCAGAATTAGTAGCTTTGAAAGTTTGTGACCATACTACTCAAGCTCAAACAGAAACTCCCAAACAAGATCAGATATATGTAAGCATGCTGGGATAAACTGTACAGTGCTTTTGGAAATTGAGACAGCCTGCTGATATCAAATATTCCATTTAGACTGGGGAGGAATGTAAACCTGAACGTCTTGGGTACCAACTTTGCCTCGCTAACTATAGAGCGTACCGAACGATTAGGATTTACATATTAAATCAACAAATGGAATAAGTATTTGAGATTACTGTACATAAGGAATTGTTTAATACGAAAAGTGCATTCGATTATCACGTTCTATTCTATCGTGATCTAGCCTCAAAGAGTTCAACGAGTAAAAAATTCTAAACACTTTTGCGAAAGACGCTCTAGAACACAAAATACCCCCATTGACATAAATTATCAAATTAACCTATATTGTATTTCATTCAAGTTAGATGTTTACCTTAACATCATGTGCTGCTACGGTCAGCTAAACTCCTAGCTCCAATACACAACGATTGACAAGAAAGAAAATATATCGACATTTCAAAAGGAAAATTAAATAAATTAAATAAAGCACATTCCCTCGAAAATTTCAGGACTGAAGACGACAAGAAGACTCTTTCCAAAGAAACTCATAGATTACCTATTATAACTATTTACCATTCCTCCTCCTGCTATTTATCCTCTGCTTACTACTAGTACTACTACTACTTCTACTACTATTCATGTAGCAGCTGTCTCTTCTTTGCCAAATGTAAAGATTCTTCCTACAAGTGGTATTAACTGCATGTTCCAATGTTATGCAGGTCAACCCTTTTTCATAACGGCCCTTGCCCACTCAAGGAATACGTGTTTTCGTTCATGCATGAGGTATGAATTATCGCGGTCAAATAAACGAGACACTGTGCCTTCCAATCGCTGTAGATGTTTATTATGCAAACTAGGCTCTAAAACCTGAGGTATCAATTTCAACGATACAGTTGATTGTTCAAATATATTGTGTACTTTCCTGATTCCCTGTCTTGCTACCATCGCACCCTTTTTCTCAGACGGTGCATGTTTATCAGGTGTAACCTTCGTTCATTCCCCAAGTGTACCCATGTGTATCGAAAACCTAAACACTTATTGCACAGACGCGAAATGGTTTCGTCCAAAACGGTAGCATAAACAGCAAATACTTTAGGAGAAGTTTCCTGACCTGCTGTAGTACCGGAATTTGATAGGTGGCAACCTGATTATTCTTGGAGATTTCTACCTTCACTTTGACTGTCCTGGAAACCCATACACATCAAGACCCCTAGAATATATTCACATAAACAAGCTACGCACTGCTAAAAGAAAATGCCGTATGTATGAGAGGATTTGGCTTTCCACCAGCATCATTATGCATAAGCAGGTCTACGAAGTTGCCTAGACGAATGTCACGAACATAGTTCATGCAGAAAAATCCACCTATTACAATACTAAAATAACTGAAAGTTCCAGCTGCAAGGAGCTATTCCAGATTATGAACAAGCTAATATCAAGGAATGACTATACATCACCTCCAACATTTTCTCTGGGCGACCTTCCGGACCTGGTTGCAAATTTCTTCCGTTACAAAATTCAATACATCAGATAAGCTTGACGACACAGTTTCAACCGACTCATCACCATACAGCTGTGATACAGAATATACACGGCAACCGTTAATAGCATTTGATACCGATCCCTATGGCTCTGGCACATGCAATTATGATGAAGATCTCTTCAAAGTCACGTGAACTCGATCCGATTCTGACATCACTGCTGTTTGGGTGTTTATATTCAATATTACCTTCACTAACCGATGTCATTCATACTTCTTTCTCGTCCGGGGAATCCCCATCATTTTTTAAAACTGCAATTGTAAAGACTGTGCCGAAGACACCAGCACTTGACCTTAACTATCTAAGAACTACCGCCCTGTTTCTAACATTTTATTCATTTAAAAAATCTTGCAACAAAGTTGTTCTATCCCAACTTGAAACTCATCTGAATTCAAATAGTCTTTTAGCAATGTAAAGTCTGCATATCTCCCTCGCCACAGTACTGAAATTGTATTTCTCAGAGTAGTTAACGACCTTCTCTCTAAGACAGTGGAAAGATTACAGTCCTCTCGCCCTCTTTGACTTGTCTTCGGCATTTGACACAATAGATCATGATATAATACTTCACCATCTCAAGGATGTATTTGGTCTTATTATGGTTCAGGTCCTACTTAATGAACAGGACAAAAATTATGTTCTTTAATAGAAAAGATTACAGCCTAGTTGAGCGAATATAGTAATGCCATTTAAATCTCAATTTCACCTCATCTTATTTAAAAAGCAACAAATATTTTTTGATGTTTCCAATGAATTGACTGATATATTAAAAAGGAAGCTATTTTAATGTTCGCCTTTTTCTTTGTCTGAATAAAAGTGTGTCAAGCGCTCTAGCAACGCTTATGATATTGATAATATTGCTAACACTATTATATCCTCTCAAGAACACAACCAAGTCCCAGAAACCTGTTCAAAAATGAAATGAAAGTCAGTCAATAGAGAGCAAACAATGCCTCTTAGAGGGAATAGAAGGTATAGAAGCGTTCCAAGACGGCAGTTTAGTCATGGAACAGTAACACCAAAGTATACAAAAATACATGGAACTTTAACACAGTACATCACGTATTGTTGGAAAATGCAACGCTCCGCGACATTTATCATAGGTAATGTCATGTTATATTAATTTACCTCTGTTTTCTTTCTTCTGCATTTACTTTTAGTAACATAAACGTAATTCAATAGCTGGCAAGATTCAGTACGAGTAATTTAATGCATATGTGTCAAAAACATATATATATATATATCCGAGCGTAATTTTGTCAAAAAAAAGAGACGCCCAAACTTTCGCAAGCAGCATAACATACAGTGCATACAGTGAATGGAGCACATACCAAAGTTAACTATAAAAAGTGTAGGGTCTCAGTAAAAAGGAGGAAAAAGCCAGTTACATTTCCAAGTTTGATGCCGACGTACCTAAACATCTGTATATACCATAGCATTTGTTGGTTGGTTTTAACAGCACTTTCAACAATGTTGACTATATCATGCCCAAAAAATGGCACCCGAGTGTCATTCCCTATTGACACACCAAGGCAGCAGAGCATGCGTTTGTATTCTTCTCCCATGACTTCCTGATGCATTTAAAGTTTTAAATTTAAAACTTTACATTTATTAAAAATAAAACATATGTATGTGTGTTACAGCTACATCTTTAAACCGACATATACATTCACATGTCTAGGAAAAGGCAATGTACATAGAAATTATGTTACAATACTATTGATAAAGTATTTTGGGAAACAAACGATTGAAACAAAGCGACAATTTCTATTCCAGAAGGATGTTTAAAAGAAATTTAAGAGATAAACGTCTCCAATAACGGCGACATTTTGATTTAGATATTAAATTTCACAATGATGAGATATATCAGCATTATGTATTCCAACAAAACAATTCTGCAAACAGAGTGTTGGAAATAACTAAATGTATGTGCAACAGGTTATACTGGCAAATGTAAAGACTTATCTTTGATTGTCAACACATTGGCTAACATAAACAAAAACAAGGGAATATTGCAATCTCATTATTCATTTATTTGCATTTGCCCAATAATCAGAGGCATTTCGAGGAAAACTGGAAAAACTTGTCATTGAATTAATTGGTTATCTGTCCACGATTACTGAAGTAAAGGCATTTAGACTTTATAAGCCACTGCCCCAGGTTCTGTTAACATCAGTATTATGTACATCTCTATATGATGATAAAATCAGTGTCTACTGTAACGAAATTTGTACAAATATATTTGAAGCATCCATGATTTAATAAAGAATAATTTCTCAGTCGCCAAAAGAATGTTTTTGCATGACAACAGCCACATGCGGCAGTCAAACGTCATTGCCGATTTTATTGATGGTTGGTTAAACAATTGTTGGTTTTAAGAGGGTACAACACCCATTCTAAATAAAAGCAGATCCAAAGAACATGCGACATAAGACGTATGTAAACGACTAGATTGGATTTTCCTTTGATGCAAGCAAAGACAAAAGGATAGTTTATTCACCAAGGACGAGAGAGAGAGAGAGAGAGAGAGAGAGAGAGAGAGAGAGAGAGAGAGAGAGATTATTCTTAGGTGTCAGACGCTTTACTCGTTGCAGCAAATCTCAAACCGTGAACTTTTGCGTTGTATTTAAATTCAGACGAATGCATTTCATGAAGAGTAAAATGAAAAGTATATATATACTATGTGCAGTACTTCAGGAAGTACTGCATTTAGTTCAAATATATTACTTACAGATCAAGATTCCGTGTGATGTTTTTAATAGCTAAAAATTTTCAGTTAAATGAAGATTAGGTTTTCTGATGGCAAATTCTGTTTTCGATGCCTTGTTTCCGAAATTTAATATCTTACGGTGGCTTTAATTAGCTTAGACTTTTAAACTAAGAAAACCTCATATTTGATTATACGTGTATGTGTGGGAATTATGTAAGCAATCAATCAACTTATCTTTATGAAAAATAGATTCTTCATGAAATGTCTTTATCTTTTAATTTCATTTTTAATGCACCATTTGGCTCATAGTTACGATATTTGCATATTTGACATTACACATGAACATTTTACACACTTTAATTTTATCTGGCTCGAGAATAATAAAGTCATACTTGAATATTCATAACAAGCCTTAGAAACAATCATTTTGAGTTGTTTAAAAGCACCATGTGACTCGGAAATGAAGAGGTTGTTAGTGCATAACCTCATAAAGTAAATATTTATTCATGCGCCCTCCTTTCATGTTTTGACAATATTTTTAAACACATTCTTTTGATTCGATATTACGGTAATATTTTAACTATTTGTAACAAGAAGAATCCAAATTCATTATTCACAATATTCTAGAAGTGATAAAGTTGAAAATCGATTGAACATTACGCTTGGACGGTCGCCGACTCGCTACGGTCGTTCAGTGTGAAATCGATTTCCAGCCTTCATGAATTCATACGGCCTGTAAAATATGAAGTACAGTTTAAAACAACACTCAATAAAATACGTAACTATGATATTCTAAAGAGTCAAGTGTATGTTACTATGCATATTTAGCAAGTACCACCTGTGTTAGCAACGATTTTATAATTATCTGCTACCGAGTGTTTCATCAAAACCCGGTGTGGACATGCGACTGGATAGACTATGAAAGTTATCAGTGTATGACAGGATTAGAATTATTTTGTTTGATGTAACTGCCTTTGTGCTACGAAAACTTTAGCTGTGTTATGAATACTGAAAGCTGCATTATATTAAGGGAATCATATACTCATAAGTTCAAATGCTTGCTTGTAGACTATGCTAGAACACAAGTCCGAGGGAGGAGTCAGGGAACAATTGTTTGCTTGCAGACGAATGTAGACTGTAAACCCAAAGGCGGAGGCTAGGGGTTCACCTGTTTACTTGCAGACGAAGGTAGACTGAAATCCCGAAGGCGGAGTCGAGGGGTTCAGGTGTGCAACAGAATTGAAACCGAATGGGCTTTTCTTCTTGGACTAAATGAACACAAACACAATGATGAATGATGTAGGTTTATGAAATGAACTGATAAAAAAAATTATATATATATATATATATAT
>JAECUM010017413.1:0-18178 GCA_016617855.1 Megalonaias nervosa | reverse complement strand
AAATAATGGAGGTGAAATAAAAGAAAAGTTAAAAGGCACGAAAATCCTACAAACTTAAAATCTAGCTGCCCTGGTCGTATGTCGGGTGAACTCACTTCGGTTGATCAATTGAACACTGTTATAAATTTTATTGTGTATGTAACATAAACTACTTTAAATTAACCGACTCATTGGTAACTGTGATCAAAGATAGCATGGCAACCAAGCGAAAAGAATACTATACTTTGTAAAAAAAAAAGGCTTGGTTTCACAGATACGGACCATTGTGGGCAAGCGAGTTTCAGAGAATTCTTGAACTGGCACTTTGAGATATCCTCAATAATGATAAAAAGTTTCATTATTACTTCCAATGAAATCACAATATCAATACTGTACTAATTGAACAGCACAAAAATTGAGATTCGACGTAGACGATTGTCTCACGAAAATTTCGTTTTTTGAATAAAAGGAATCTTGTTTGGTGGTGTATCAACAGTTAGTTTAGTTCCCTGCTCTTTCCACTCCCAATTTGGCAGGATACAATGCCATACCACTCTGGGAACCAGACTCATCAAGAAAACAAAGAGCAGTGATGTAATACACACGTTTTTGTGTAAACGTAATGGTTGATGAAACCAGTTGGAACAATCTTTCACATGTTGGACATGTTGAAAATAAATGTTATTTAAATAGAATAACGAACAACTTTATTAGAAAAAGTGCGTTATTAAAAGTTATTATCGACGTGAATGTAAAAAATGAGGATTCAGTCATTAAACAGCGAAGTTCCATAACCCCGACACCCCTCCCCGCTGTTTTCTTGATGTCCAAGTGATTTTTTTCAATTTTTGGAGGTCCCTCGGTAACTCGCGCCCTCACTTATAGCGCGGTCTATGTTTGTGGACCCCGTTGTGCGCGAGTTATCAGTTAAATAATGGTACAGAAGTCCTGATATAACATGTATCACAAAAATACAATGTGTAGTACAGAACATATGTTACGCTGATTTTGTGAAAAACTTGTGATGAGCTTTACGTTTTCAGCACAATTTATTAAGATTAGGTGAAATAGAATAAAACTTGAACAAAAAATTACGATGATACAAGATGAAATATTAGACCAGTCTATAAATCCAATAACTTGTCTACATGTAGGTGTAGATAATTTCACAGGATTACTTAATGGGAAAATCCAACCTTATTTACAGTATGTGCACAGTTGATAAAGTTAATTTATTTATTACCTCTGTAACATTTAACACATTCAACTCACCAGTTTGCAGGTTGCATCTAGGATGCGCAGTAATGAAAATCCCACTCATTGCATGAAAATTTTAAAACTCTTTTTGGCATAATCACGAAAAGAGTAAGGATTGTGTGCCGATTTTCATGAATCATGCTCAATTTATTTCCAAGAAACATAGAAATTATCAGACTAGTGTTACGTGTAGGCTCGTACAAATGTAACAAAGAAAAGAGTGAAGCCAACAAGTTTTATACATTTAACAAAAATAATTTATTTCCCTAGAAAACAAGGTAAAAATATGAAAAAGGACTTATGATTTATGAATCTAATCCAAAACTATTCCTGGAATTTAAAAATATAAGTCCTATCACTAAAAGGTTCTAATTGAATCCAAGTTCAAATCTTGATGAAGTTCCAAGATGGAAGGTGATGATGTCCACTATAACTAGTTTTGTGCTGATGTGTCAACAGTTCCTTGTTGAGTCACCATGAATATAATTCCAGCTTTAGAATTCTGAATAATTTCCACTAAATGTCTTTGTCCAAGAATTTTTATGAGTACTGGTATTTTCCAGGGAATATAAATTATTAAATCCCAAAAATAGAAGAAGTTTAAATCAAACTGGCATCAACATTAAAAACACCTTGAGCTCTGAAGGTGTAAAATTACAAATGAATTAAGATCACTGAGATATGAGTATTAAACCCAACTAAAAACGCAATTTCAGACCTGCATGATGGGTCATGTGGTCACTCAGCCTGAACAACACAGTAAAATAATATGTCAATTAGCACGTAGGCTAGTATAGCCTTAGCTAAGAATCAATGATTCCCACACTGGAAATGAATTTTAAAAAAAAGGTTGTTTACAACAGAGCTGATGCAAGCCAAGAATGACCTTGATTATGACCAATGATTTTTGCTCTGTGTTTACCAATTCAGAACCAAGGTCAGGAACTAGGTCAGCTCAAAATACAATGTAGCAACACTTATTTACTAGAACTGAACTGAATTTTTCTAGAAAAATGTCAAATCCAGTGAATAAAGTTATTACAATAACATGTAATGAAATAAAAATAAAATAAAAGAGAATTTGAAACTAGCAATTAAATTACATATACGTAACACTAGTGTAGCCACTACTTCAAAGGGATGATATTGTAGACCACCATTTCATTTGGTTGAAGTGTGATAGTAGCTGAAAAATGCTGAATTTGTTTGAGCTACTAGTCAAGTTTCTTAACAAAAAGGAATATATCTAATGATATCAGCTGCTTTCAGTGAACAAGTCTGTACAGGATGTGTTGGATGTTCTTCATTTCAATTGTACTTTCATATGATTGCAAACTTAAGACATTCAGTGATGTTTAAGAAATTGAGGATGGACACCTGAGTGAGTGTATGGTGAAAATGTAGCCTGTTTGGTGTTTTTACTGGCAAGTGTATAAAAAAAACCCTCTATAAAACAAGCACTAAAGAAAGAGAATATGGATTTTCATATTGTATCAATAATTACAGAAGTGGATAATACTATCACACACTTCTTCTGCTTTCATTTCTAGTTACTTTTCTATCCCCTAATTAAGAGGCCCAACTATGACCCAATTGTGCCCCCATTTTTTGAATTTTATGGTAGACAGTGACCAAATTAGCTGAATCCTAGATCCACCCCTTAGTTTAGGAGAAATCTGCCTTTAATTTATAAAGTTTTCTGACACGAGACCTGTGCCATTTTATTGTGTATAAGGGACTGCATTTGTGACATATTTCTAATCAGTCACCAACATGTTCAGGACTTTGATTGAGAAAGCTTGCTTCTTTATGGAATTTTTTACAACTTAATTGTGAAAAAGAATTGAAATACCGCTTATAAAAATGTAATTTGGTCTTGTTGGTGTCTTGTGACACAGTAACTCTAGTAGTTTATTTAGTGCCAAGGCAGTTGGAGTAAAGTACCTTGCCCGAAGACATCACAGTAGCTGATTCTGGCTGTCTCAATGGTAGGATTCAAACCCATGCCCTTTTTGGGTGCAAGTCAAAAATGTAGAATTAATATGATTACATTTTTTAAAAAAGATTTATATCCATCTTAATATATTTTTCTGAATTTAGTAAACACAAAAATATAGAAGCAGGTTGAGGAATGTACACTCATATATAAAATGTGAAAATCCAGTCCATTATCGCCAGTGAGATGTGCCAGTACAACATTGCCAGAAGAAAATGGGAGTTAGTCACATGGCATGACACTTTTGTAATTAAATTTTGCTGTATATTTTTATTATATAATTAGCCACAATTTTGAAGGCCAGACTTTCTCTTTAATTACATCATGTTATAACAAGTTTGAAGGCTGGATTTTCCCTTTAATAATCATTATGTTATAACAAGCTTGAAGGCTGGATTTTCCGTTTAATTACATTATCTTGTAACAGTTTGAAGTCCAGATTTTTCCTTTAATTACATTACATGATAATCAGTTTGAAGGCCATATTTTCTCTTTAATTACATTATACTAAAACAAGTTTGAAGACTGGATTTTCCAGTTACTAAAATTATATTTTTACAAGTTTTTCAAATGCTGGATTTTCCTTTTAATTACATTGTGTTATAACAAGTTTGCAGGTCAGATTATCACTTTAATGATATTGATATTATGTTGTATTGGGGTTGTTGTGGTAGCAATGTATGTTATGGTCTTAAAAAATCTTTCATTTTACTTAATATACACATTGCTGTATCAACACTGCTTTACTGATCTGTTGAAGAGCGTGCTTTACAATATGGATTTATTATACATATTGCTGTATCAATGCCACTTTACTGATCTGTTGAAGAGCATGCTTTACAATATAGATTTATTATACATATTGCTGTATCAATGCCACTTTACTGATCTGTTGAAGAGCGTGCTTTACAATATAGATTTATTATACATATTGCTGTATCAATGCCACTTTACTGATCTGTTGAAGAGTATGCTTCACAATATGGCTTTGTCATCTTACTATTTGTCTGTTACAAAAATTGAGATGTGGCTGTCACAGAAATGCATTCCTTCTGTCAGTCGATAAGACATTTGGTAAAATCATATATTTGTATGGTCTTTTAGATGCACCGTAAATGCCCATAAAACTGACAGGTGTGAAAAATACAGGACAGATCTGTTAAATTTTTAAAGCTTACTTAAATAAATTAAATTACAAATAATTTTTAAATGACATTGATCTGATCCAGCATGGCCACCATGGCAGCCATCTTGAAAACTTTTTATGACATCTTATAGTCCATAATTGGTCCTGAATGAATATGGTGCAGGTCTGAATTCTCAATATTACTGTCACATTATTTTGCAAACACAAACCTAATTGTTAACAAAATTCATGTTATGTTAGGACATTTCAGATTTAGAGAGAATTTTATTTCTTTGCCAGACCAGGAACAACAAATGGACTGTGAAATAAGCCAATATAATTTGGGTGCAATTTCATTTACCCAGTTTTACCAAATAACTTTGCTAAAAAGCCGACTTGAAAACCAATGAGACATCCAGACAGTTTTGAAGTAGTTGATATTCACTGTTCATTGCTTATCAAAACACAAGTGAAAGGAATGGAAAAGTTTAGTTTCCATTGATGTCACAGCAAGAAATTTGTTCTGCTGACCGCTGTTGTCAAGACTTGCACTTCTTGTATGACAAAAATTAACCTGCAGAAATTGCAATTGTCATTCTGTAATCATTGATTTTTGGGCAGTTAGTATTTTATTATTGCTCTGTTGTTTTAGTTTTTAGGGGAGGGGGTTTGCTATATTTTGTGATAACTACAAGATACTTTGCAGTCCTAGGGAAGGTAATTTGGTTTGCTTGGGCACAACGGCACAGGTAGGTTATTTAGTTCCTCAGCAATTTGAGTAAAGTTCCTTGCCCAAGGACACAACATGGTAGTCAAGACAAGCAAACCGGATGGTAGAATTTAAACCTGCATCTGTTTGGCCATGAGTCCAGCAAGTTGACCACTGAGCCACTGTCACTCTCACCTAGACAAAGTAAACAGAAATTTCGAATTTAGCAAGCTAGTGTAGTAAATTAACTTTTGTGTGTATATAGTCAGGTCTCTGTTGATTTGAAGTGGAAAGATGACATGTTCATTGAAGGACTAAAAGATATTTGAATTTTTCTTGTCAGAACAGTGTACGTTGCAAGTTCCAGGACAAAGGACCTAAAAGTCTTCAGTAGGGAAAGTGATAACACCTTGGAATTAGTGCAGGTAAGACATTGTAAAAACAAAATGATACAAAAAAAAATTGGATTCCTTGGTAACGCCAGTCTTCATACTAAGAGATGAAATTTTATTGATTTTGATTCTTTAGGCCAAATAATTGTATAACAAGTTTAGATTCAGTAAATTTTGATGTAGAAAATACTTAAAAAAAAAATAAATTAGCATTCACATTAAATTTCATAATAAATTTACTTTTCTCTGTTTATATGGAAATTGTGTTTTAACAGATTTTCACTGGTTCATGGTGCATGGCTAAGGTAAGGTCCTCAGTTTTGCGTTCATCATATACTTGGAATAGTTTGTTGGAATAGAGGAATATTCATTTGTTGGGTCTTTACATTTGTGGTTTGGGGTAACCACAGAATCCATGAAAGGTCAACCCTGCAAATAATAGTGAATTCACAGGAATGACTTTGAAAGGCCAACCCAACAAATAATAGTGAATTCACAGTAATGGATTTAAAATTTCAACTCTACAAACGATAGTGAATTCACACTAATGACTTTAAAAGGTCAGTTTTTATTAACAGGTGAAGGAGCTTAGTAGGGGATATAGGATTTGTCTGTTGATTCATTTGTATGTTTATGTTTTTTTAAAATTTATTTCTTCATTCATTATGCCTCCTGCACCTTGGACACTTTTTGACCTACACATGAAAATTTGTATTTTGATGCATCGCAGGAAGATTAACTCAGCCATATCACAACTAAGTCACTTGGATCTAATTTTCATTCTTAAGTGAGATCTATTTTTCAGCCATGCAGTCATGACACCTTCAATATCTGGGACCCCATTTCATCTACATTAGTTGAAATTGGTATGGATGCATCTGAGAAAGAGCACCTGACCCATATGATACCAGTGTCATTGTGATTTAATTTACATGCTTGAGTGACTTTGTATTTTCACCCATGTCTTCAATATCTTGAACCCTTTTTAACTTTATCATATCAAAAGTAGGTCAATGTGTCATTTTTTTCATTCTTGAGTGACTGTATTTTCAGCCATTTGCTTGTTAAACCATCAATATCTTGAACTGATTTTCACCTATAATATTTATGTTGATGCATCACAAGAAGAGTAACTAAGTGATACCAATTAGATGATGGCAGCCTAATTGACCTTACGCAAGATGATAGATCGCTCGGCCTTCTGAATCACGTGACATGACCACCCGGTAACCTCCGACAAACAAGCAGTATTGGGCAAGGAAATATGTTTCAGTTTAAGTGATATATTTATTAAAAATGATTTGTATTATTCCTAAAATTACAAAAGTTGCATAAATTATACTGTAGTAGACAATATTTATATTTGTAGTTCAAGTTCGTATAGTAATAACCTAAGTGTTTTATTTTAGTAAGTAATAAAATCAATTTTAAATTTGTTGGAGAAATTATTTATGTAAAATGAAATTCTATTTCCAAAAATGCTAATGTATTTAGTATATAATCGTATCCTTATTAATCTTATTTGGCTTATGTTTATGCTGCCTTGGAAGTAAACGAATTAAATATTAATAACAGAATCCTAAATAATTAATGTTAGAAGTATAATGTTGTCTATAATAATGTTAAAGTTCTACTGTTCGTCAGATGGAATAGTTTATCAATGATGTCTGTTGATGGAAACATGTAAATGCATGCTTAATATATCGGATGATAATATCTGAAACCATTGTTTTTGTATTTCTGTATTATTACAACATTTTTGGATCCCCACCCATCCTTTAGACCAACGAGAAAGTAAAGAGTCACTCAAGTGTCAGAAAGATCGAGACGATAAATCATTATTTTCTTAAGACAAGCCAACATTAAAGTCAAAATTTTCAAACTTTCAATAATGCAGTATGGGGTTCACTACATCCCATACAAGAAAAGAATATACATCAAAGCCCGAAATTTAGGGGGTTCTCCACACGTATTCTAGAAACGTTTGTTCATGTATATATTTTCAATTTCAATTTCTTTTTTTGTTTGTTTCTTCAAACCATCAACATGATATGGTTTTCTACATACTTTTAGGCAAAGAAACATGTTATTGTCATCAATTATTTCCATATTCAGCTGATCGTACACGCGACTACAAAATAGTCTTTATCCATCAAGGTTTTGTCTATGTTTTGGGAAAAGAATAAATCTAATTCCTCTATTTAGACGATCTGGATATCGACTGTAAGAATTACATGGCCTCCACTGACTTATTTTCACGCTTATCAATCGAGAATGAAACAAAGCATTGCAAAATTTGTATATACTTATCATAATTAATTCATTATTGCCACAGGCAGCTTGTCAGAGGAAAATGGCGGACTAAAGCAATGCCTTGAGGTGTGTCTAATTTACGTTCGTTGATTGGTTAATAGCTCAGCATGATTGACAAGTGGCGATAGGTCAATTATCACATTTGAGTGACTTTTTTTTATAGGCCTTCATTCTTTATCCCTTAATATCTTTGGCCCTGTTTAGAGACTAACTTGGACATTGAAGAACAAGGGCACTGTGACCTTGTTCTCATGCTTAAGTGACTTTTTTATTTTCAGCCATTTGTTAATTATGCCTTCAGAATTTTGCACTCTATTCACATACACTCACAAGTAACCTGCAGAATCGTTATGTTATATTTTTTCGTAGAATGAGCAACTCATTCACATTAGTTCTGTGGTGGACATATTGGATGCTGGATCAGCAACATTTTCATTTAGGACCAACAAAATAAGAAGTATTTTTTAAAATTCCAAAGTCAATATATCGCTATTGATTCAGGACTAGTGATAAGACTATCTTCATGATGTCTATCAAGGCAGCCATACTGGATGTAAGATTGGCACCATTTTCATTTAGGACTAACTACACATAATACTTGAGACAGTTTTACCACAGAGAAGTTAAAAAGATGAAATGGTCTTATGTTGGATTGCTGGAGATTTTTGGGGGCACAGTGGAGTGTCAATCTGTTGGAAACCCTGTACTCTCATTGAGGTTTTTAGACTTAAAATGTAGACTATTTTGGTCAAAACCTTGCTGAGAAGCTGAGAACATTCCTTGGTTAGTAAGGAGAACTTTGCACTAGCTTTATATGATTTGTAGGTGTTCTTATATTTTTTTTCATTATCAATCCAAGGAGAAGGAAACATTTTAATACAAAATGTTAAGTGCAGTCTAGGGGCAGTCCAAAGACATTAAATTTACCTGTGTGAAGGGAGGTTCACATAGGGTCATCATTTGAGCAACCTAATTTAGTGTCCCAGAAGGCAGGGAATCCCTAAACCAAGAGCAGCCAAAGCTAGGGTCCAAGAAAGATGGGGAATCCCTAAACCAAAAGTTTGCTTGAAAAGGCTATAATTATCCCAGATCAAAATTTGCTTCCATGTATTTAACAACCCCCCCCAAAAACCCCAACAAAATAACAGGGGACATAGTATTCGTTTCCATCTGTCCGTATGTCACACTTTCATTTCTGCTATTTAATTTTAACTTTAAAGTCATTTTAGATAAAGGATGACACTTTAAACATTTATATCACCTTTAGAAGGCATGTGGCTTACAGTATTTGGGATTAAAGGCCACAGTCATAACTCAATAAATTAAGTTTTCTGTAACAGTTTCCATTCTGCTCTCTAACTATAGTGAGAGCCATTTAACATAATGAAATGACACTTGGTATACTTGCATATCATCACTAGTAGGTGTGTTTCTGTAAGGTCAAGGTTATGTTATAAGCTTTTATACCTGTTTGTACCACTTGAGTACTCAAATGCCCTCTGGGATACAGTCATAAAACTTGGATACTTTCCTTGTCTGTCCAGTAACTATACAGCTTGATCACAATGGTCAGATTTCTTCATTGTATATTTAAAACTTCATCACAAATGCTTGATAAAATATTCATCAAAATTGCTTGTCGTTACATGCCCCTAGTTTAACATTTTCATTAGAATTTCCATTAGCTGTTCTTTATTATTAGATTGTTTCTTTTTTGCTTTTTCAGCAAGTTCCATTGTACTCTACATTAGATAATCCAACAGTTGAACCAGAGACAGGCAATATCCTGATTGGTGCACACCCAGTTATGTACCAAGTGGCTGAACATATGCAACACCCAGAGGTTCCAGCCCCATCACAGGTAATTATCTTCAACTGCTAATGCAAGGGGAAAGCAGATATTGTCTGCATCAATCTGTTTGTAGATGCTTCCATCCATCTGTCTGTCCATGCTCCATCCATCTGTCTGTCCATGCTCCATCCATCTGTCTGTCCATGCTGCCATCTGTCTGTCCATGCTTCCATCCATCTGTCTGTTCATGCTTCCATCCATCTGTCCATGCTTCCATCCATCTGTCTGTCCATGCTTCATCCATCTGTCCATACATGCTGCCATCCATCTGCCTGTCCATGCTGCCATCTGTCTGTCCATGCTTCCATCCATCTGTCTGTTCATGCTTCCATCCATCTGTCTGTCCATGCTGCCGTCTGTCTGTCCATGCTTCCATCCATCTGTCTGTTCATGCTTCCATCCGTCTGTCCATGCTTCCATCCATCTGTCTGTTCATGCTGCCATCTGTCTGTCCATGCTTCCATCCATCTGTCTGTTCATGCTTTGATCCATATGCCTGTCCATGCTTCCATCCATCTGTCCACTTCGTGAATGCCCCTGTGTCAACATTTAATATTGGATTTGAACCAGATTTGCTATAAAGCTCAACAGCAGTTTCAATGTGTGAAGTGGCTGATAAGCTTCATTGCAGTGGTAGTTCAGTGATTTCAGTGATGAGCACATTTTGCAAATATTTCTTTGAATTATGGGCCTTATGGTCCCCTGATTATGGCCTGATTTATGCATATCCTGTGATTCACAAAATGGCAGAACATATGCACCACCTTGAGATGAAAAACTCATTGCAGTGATTTCCCCAGCCACCAAAAGCTTGGGGATATAGAAATGGTCTCCATGCATGCATGCATCAACATCGCTTTAGCATCCATATTGTTTATTAGATTGGAGACATATTTGCAGTAAAGCTTCATACTGACAACATTTCAGATGAGTTTAGTGATTACGATGCACTGTCCATATTTTTTTGTAAGAGTTATGGCCCTTGATCTTGATTGTGTAGGAAGTGTTGATACACAACATTGTGAAGACTCTAGCTTCAATATTTATCAGATTTTGACAAGATTGGCTGTGAAGCTTCTTCCTCATTGCAACAAGAATTTAGAACAAATTTGATGATGAACAGATTTGGCTCGAATGTCTCAGAGCTATTTCCCTTAACATTGAATAGCAGGGATGTAGTAGACATAAAAAACCTTGAAAACCTAAAATTTTTATTTTGACCTTAGAAACCTAAAAACCCCTGAAAGCACTAAAGGAAATGTTAGAAACAAACCTGAAAATTTTTAAAATTGATGAACCCTTCTGATGACACCGCAAAAAATGTGTTTTTGCAGTTTTTTAATAGGCTATCCTAGTTCTTGAGAAAGTGCACAAGTTATGCAAATTAATTACATCTAATCATTGTTTTTTCTATCATTCATTTGATAGACCCATGACAGCATACTCGACTAAGTCTGGGAGGAGTTTAATGATCAGATTTCATTTATAATTTCAGAGTTATGGCTCTTAACTGTAATAGAATAATCATGCATTCTGATATATATTGAAAACTCTGGAATCCACAACTTTTGTTGAATATAATCCAAAGGGGTGAGGATAACAAGTAAGGAAATAAAAACAGCATCACTTTTGACAACATTTGAAACTGTGTTAATTTTTAAAGGTTTCCTATGCTGAACAGAGTGGGAATTTAATTTATTGAGTTCTTACTGGAGGTTTGGAGGTTGTAGAACTTTTTTCAGTCTGTTGAGACATAGTAGCTGTACAGATCATTTGGATGCTTACTCTGAACATATTTGTGTAGTCGATCCAAGTGCTCAGGTAATTGGATTTGTCAAGTAGACTTGTTACCTCCATTCCCTCATCACTCATAATTTTTGTTGCGATATATTTTGAGATGTTCCATTATAAAAGATTAAAAGAACTAATATTTCAAGTGTTTGTGTGTATTGTAAACCAAAATTAGCTGTGTTCTTGGCATAAAAATAGGTTCATTTTTTAAATAGAAGTCCCTAATTTGAAACAAATTTATCTGTTTATTCATCTAACATAATATAAATTTAGGTTCCATTATGATAATTGTATTTGTTACTTACAGGCGTTACTAGAATAAAAGTGCCCTAAGATCATATGGCAATCATTAATTTCACATCAAATTAAAGTCAGGTCATGTTTTAAAGGTTAGGAATCTTTGCAGTATAGTGTAGAATCATTTATTTTCATTGGTCTCAATTTTCATGGTTTAGTGAAAAAAAAGAATTTTTTTTGATAACTTAAATTTCTGGTTTTGCCTATTTCTAGGAAGGTAAGTTTTGGGATTAACAATGACAGGTACTCAAAATAAAGAATACAAAAGAGCAAAACTAAACCAAAAACAAACTGCAGTTGTTTCAGTTAGTAAAAGAATAATAGTACCTATATTAGCATAAATCAAACACCTGTCTAGATCTGTCACTTACATTCAACATCCATGGGAACTGATGCTGCAAACAACACTAAACCAGTTGGTTATTATAGTACATGTGTATGGTCGTTTTTATAACACTGACCATAAAGTTGCACCATCAGTTACTTTCTGATGACCAAGAGTGGTAAAATACAACTCAACACATGAGACCATACCAACAAGAAATGTGTAGCCTAGGCCAGAATTTTATAGAAAAAGATTAGCAACAGTGACTGTTTATATCCTCCAAGATTTGTTTAGGAATCTATCATCTAAGTCTTTTCTGGAAATGCCTGTCAGGTGTTACATATTTTTTGAGGTACTAAGGACACTCATTGTCGGTTAATAATTTTTATAAAATGTTGAGTGGAATAAAATACTTTTATTGGGTGGCATCCTAGAATATTTTATTTAAAGAAAAAAATGCTTTAATTTTGTCAAGTAAATCCAGCATGAGCCATATGCATGTCAGAATCCCTGGTATCTTCAAGTTGTCTATTTCATACTAAATGAAATGTGCTGATCAGATCTCCAACATGATCACCAAATCCACTTATTGATGCTTCTGTGACCAAACAGATGGGCATAATTACAATGGGATTCCACCAAAAGATATTTTTATCATCTCTGGTTGGTACTAAATTAAAATGATGCCGATTTGATGTACAGTAGTGGCCTAGTGGCCACCTTGAAAATGTTGTGACGTACAGTAGTGGCCTAGTGGCCACCTTGAAAATGTTGGTATGGATAATTCTCAACTGATGACTAAAGTGATGTTGGGTTTTCATTAAAATAAAATGGCTGCCACAGTGGACGTCTTGAAGATCTTATTATCACCAATCTGACAAAATTGATGGTCATATCTTCATTGGGTTTTCACTAAAAGATGTATGATCTCTACTGGGTACTAAAAAAGATGGTGCCAATCAGACCTCCAGCATGGCCACTTAATTATTTTATCACTGCTTCTCCTGAAAGGTGGCCATAGCTTCATGTCTGATTGATACTACATGAAAATGATACCAGTCTGATATACAACATGTCTGATTGATACTACATGAAAATGATACCAGTCTGATATACAACATGTCTGTCAAGGTGGTCATCTTCAGAGTCTTCTTATCACTACTTTTCTTAAACAGATAATCGTATCAATATGGAGTTTTCGCTATAAGACTTTCTGTGATCTCAGTTTGGTTCTAATTAAAATGTGCTGATCTGACATCTTGAAAATCTTGCTATAGTTAAGTTGTGCTTAGATGATAGTCATGGTGATGGGTGGTTTTCTCTAGAAAAATTCTTATGGTACTTGATTGGTGCTAAAAAAAGATGGTAATGCTCAGACCTCCATCATGAGGGCCATGTCGGCAATCTTGCAGATCTTATTATCACCATTCCTGTTTAACAGTTGTTCATATTGACATGTGGTTTTCACTATAACAGTTCTCACTATATGCAGTTGGTCCTAAATGATAATAATGCCAGTATGCCCTCCCAGTATTTGACAAATCTTGCAGTCTGATTAAAATCAGATCTCTCCTGTCCTACATGAAGATCTGACAATGACCGCTTAAGAGTCATGTTCTGGTGAATCTTTAAATTAGCCAATGGAAAAGCAGCTTTCAAAGATCAGAAAGTGAAACAAATGGTTCGGTACACATTCATGCTCTTCATCTACATTGATCTATCTCCAAACATGAAGATATAAGACTTCATCTGATTGGTTGATAAAATTAATGATTATGGCAATAACAGAGGTTAAAAGAGAATGACCCCTAAGCTGTCATCAGATGTTCATGTATAACAGCGGAGATCTGAGTTTAATCAGTTGACAAATCTTGTTGAAGCTACTTCTCTAAAACAACTGATATTACTGATAAAAAATACAGATGCTGATATAACTAATGGCTGCAGTGATGGCTATTCTAAAAATCTTGATATGACATTCTCTCCTGAATGACCTCAAACATGGTGCCATAAATACATTGAAAATCGTATTACCTTTTGCATGAAAGGTGGTGTTGGCATGTGGTTTTCATTACAACACTTGCAGTAATTAAGCAGTTTTGAGGGAGAATGGTGCCTGTCTGACCAACAACATATTTACACGTCTGTGAAGGAGTTTTGAAAGCCAGATCCTAATTGACCTCATTGTCAAGTCAAAGTCATTGATTGCATTTTTGTATTTAATTGAGCTCACAAACAGTGTTTTGTATATATACAAGTGATTTTTTTTTACCAGATTTTGTATTTTGTTGCACATATTTATAATCATGCTGTGAGGATTTTCATGTACACCCTACTGAGTTCATTTGATAGTGATGAGGAGGAGGAGGATAGCCAAATTAGAATAGTATGTGGCCTTGCAATATTTCATGTAAACTCTAATGAATGTCAGAATATTTATCTTTGAAATATATCAGGTGTCTTCAAGACATTGCCTATTTTGTACACATTGCCAGTATTAAATTGTTCAGATTTAGTATTCAGGCTTTTGTTGCTGAACACAGTAAATTATTTCCAGCTCTCCCTCTTTCTCCCACTCAGTCTCACCCACACACACATGCAAAATCATCTAAATCTTGCCTTCATCAGTACGTGTAATATTTCATCATCTTTCCAGCTATTTCTGTCATTTCATTATACAGGATATTCTTTATCAAATTCTGACTTGGTAGTCATCACTGGTGTAGTACTTCATCACTGGTGTAGTACTTCATCACAGGTGTAGTACTTCATCACTGGTGTAGTACTTCATCAAAAGTGTAGTACTTCATCACAGGTGTAGTACTTCATCACTGGTGTAGTACTTCATCACAGGTGTAGTACTTCACTGGTGTAGTATCATCACTGGTGTAGTACTTCAATGAGTTCTTTCCCTTACTCCATAATATTAGCATGATTACCATTGTTAATATGTAATACTGAAGGTTGCATCCATCAAAACTGACTATTGTCATGCTGTTATTGTAAATAGCATTGAAGCATTGGTGCTGTGACTTCCACATCATTCTTGATTGCTATTAATCAACATTAGTGCATAGGTGCCTGTAATTCAAGACCAAGAGCTATATTTTTATTCAGTTTTCCTTCAAAATAAGCAAGACTCAACAAGAGCAGTGAACCAGTTGGACCATCCTTGGAGTTTATCATCAAATTGAGAAAGAAACATCAGATATAATTTTTTGCCATTGAGAACTATATTCAGAACTACTTTTGTTCACTTTGAACAGTATGGCAGTAGAAGGAGACAAAGTCACAGTTGGAATATTGTCTGCCTTTGCTGTCGTAATGTGTGGTGCACTCCACTGTACATATTTCACCAAGTATATCAAATTGATGTGTAATAATATAACTAATTCAGAGGTTATTTTATGGCCTGATGGAAATGGCTGAGTGATGTTAAATTTAAAATGGTTTAATGCAATAATGCAGGGGTTGGCAACATAGTGCATGCGTGCCACAAGGTGGCATGCCAAGAGGTTTTGTGTGGCATGCGAAGGGCAGTCAAAAATCTCAATTTTAACAGTGTTACTCTCTTACTGGTGGCACATGTTTGTTCATTTGTAATTAATCCAGAAAAAAGTGGCATGCTATGTAAAATAGGTTGCTGACCCCAGCAATAATGCATCAAGTGACAGTTGTTAACTAGAGTAAAAATGGGAAGAATTATTGTTAATATGGTACAGCATCTTTGTAAGTATATATGCTTGTCATATCCAGAGATGTACATAAATGAAATAGAAATAAGTAAAAAATAAATGAAAATTAAATATATTTATTGATTGGTCAGACAGTTTATATTAAAATAATGTATAACATCCATCTTTTTATTAATAGGAGTAGTCCCATAACAACTATGAAATTCAATTTGGTTTTTATTAAAAAATTAAGATTATAATTGATAGATTATGCTAAATGGCAACTTGGAAAAAAGTTCTCAGGTTGTTCCAAAATGTATAATACATAAAAAAGTATTTGGATTTCATATCCTGGCTTTTAACTAATTTTTGAAAATAATTAATGGTGTTCCAACTTTTATGGTACAGTATATAACATCTGTTGACATAGTAACTCCACCCTGCATCAGAACAGATGCAGATAATTTGAAATATTCAGGCAAATTTAGCAAGATCTTTGAGAAGTTCAACTACTGTACCATCCAGTCTCTAGTAAGTGCAAAGCTGAATACTAATGACATTTGAATCACCTCCAAACTGCAGTAACTGTGGTGGCTTAATGGTTAGCATGCTAGACTTGTGAACGGAGGGGTGCAGGTTCAAATCCTACCATCAGAACAGCCTGGGTCAGCTTTCTTGGTGTGTCCTTGAGCACTTAACTCCAGTTCCCTTTGCACTAAATAACCTACTTGTATTGCTGTGCAGTAAATCACCCAAAACCACAAACTGAATCACCTTCAAACTCACTAATGAACTACTGAGAGCACCAAGAGTAGCAATTAAACAATAATACTGTATTCCACAGTCCATTGTATTTTAGAGGCAGAAACTTTATTTCATTTAATGACTATGTGGTGCGATTATGTGAGTTTGTGCACACTTGTGTGTGTATGCTAAGTCCTCCAACTATTGTGTGATTCAAAGTGAATTAAATGCTGTAAAAAAACATCTTATTTGATTAGAATTTGAATTTCTAGTTATTTTCAGTAGACTTATAGGAGTAAATAACTTATTTTCAGTTGTACAATATTGCTATTTTGGGGTCATATGTATTACTCTGCCCCCCCCCCCGGACCACAACATGTTGGCAAGTATTATATACATGTTTCCATATAAGATGAATTTTGGGTTAGACCCCTGAGCTGAGGTGTAGAGTGAGGGAGAAGTGGAATAGTAGACATGGGAATTGGCCATATTGAGCCATAGAAGTAGCTTTTGTGGTTGGTTCTTGATAACAAAAATAAATGGAATAAAATCAAGCAAAATAAATCAAGTAGCAAATTATAAAAGTAAAAATAGATAATTATTTAGAGGAATTCCTTATCATACCTAATCATATGAGGATTTTTGTGGTATACTGGAGAACTTTATAGTGAGGGATCATCTGTTACGTTATTAAAGTACCCCCCATAACTTTCTTCTAGGTATGACACTCGGATTATATGCTGCTTGTGGAAAACTACATCTTGGCAATATATTTTTTTTCTTATACAGTATGTCTGTTACTACTCTGGCTAATTTATTGCTCAGACTTAATTCTAATCTATATTAGGATCAGATCAGCTAAAAGACATGTACACCATAGCTATTATAGAGGTACTATGTTGATAAAAGAGAGGTACTATGTAGATAAAAGAGAGGTACTATGTTGATAAAAGAGAGGTACTATGTTGATAAAAGAAAGAGAGGTACTATGTTGATAAAAGAGAGGTATTCTGTAGATAAAAGAGAGGTACAATGTAGATAAAAGAGAGGTACTATGTAGATAAAAGAGAGGTACTATGTTGATAAAAGAGAGGTACTGTGTAGATAAAAGAGGTACTATGTTGATAAAAGAGAGGTACTATGTTGATAAAAGAAAGAGAGGTACTATGTTGATAAAAGAGAGGTACTCTGTTGATAAAAGAGAGGTACTATGTAGATAAAAGAGAGGTACTCTGTAGATAAAAGAGAGGTACTATGTAGATAAAAGAGAGGTACTATGTTGATAAAAGAGAGGTACTATGTTGATAAAAGAAAGAGAGGTACTATGTTGATAAAAGAGAGGTTCTCTGTAGATAAAAGAGAGGTACTATGTAGATAAAAGAGAGGTACTCTGTAGATAAAAGAGAGGTACTATGTAGATAAGCAGCAGAGAGGGTGAACCCTACAACTTTGTAGAGACCTTATTTTTGAAAATGAAGGGTTCCTACGAAGGCTGAAAAAAGAAGTTTTTGCCTTAATAATGAAAACTTCTTTAATTGACCAGATTTTTTCACAATCTGGTCACATACGTATGTCATTCACCCTCTCTGCTGCTATAAATTAAACAGCTGCTATGATTTTTATCCAAAAATTGTATCAAGTCCGTTGCAATATCTTGACCTAGGATCATGTAAATTTATTGTTACAAAACCAAAGGGAGCAGCTTGTGCTTTTGAAAAGAAAT